>PVLC010021427.1:0-27799 GCA_004027655.1 Graphiurus murinus
TGTGTTTGAAAGGTATATTTTATGTTGTTCCTGGTAATGGTAATAAAGTCATGTATTTAAGAATTGTTTGCACTGAGATTGAGAGGATACTTCTGCTCAGTAATATCTGTCAATTGATTGATGATCATGTGCCAATCAATTATGTTATAGTTTAGTTCCTTCTTAACATTTTGTTATTTATTGATTTCCTTAATTTTCTTTGGTATTATAGCATTGAATCTATGTGTTTCTTAGAGTCATAGGGACTTTTATAAATGAAAATATAGGAAGTTAAATTGAGCAGTAAACTACTATCATAAGTAGTTATAACTTATCTTAATATAAGTTATTAAGCAATCACAAGAAACAGTTATTCAATCACTTGTATATAAGAAGTACGTAGATCAATACAGTTACAAAATAGAGAATTCTTAAAGCTGCCAGTGAGTTATTATTAATTAGACCACAAGCCAACTCAGATGAAAAACTTGTTTGTATATTTGGGAGCATCTAAAAGAAAAATATGATCATTATGGGTTTATATTAACATATATGAAGTATGATGGATATAGATAAAAATACACAGATGTACAGGTATCAACCAGATGTTTTCCCTCAGCAAGCACCAAAGCTACATTTTTCCAGGGAAGAGATACTCAATATCCTTCATATTATTTGAACAGAAATGAAGCATTTTCCATTGTGACGCCAAGTATATATCTTTATTTTGCATCTGAACTCGCACTCTTCAGCTTTTAATTTTCTGACAATCGCATACATTTTTTTTCAGTTTGTGGCTATATGGAATATTATGCTACTACTGAGTGGCAAGAGAAAGTCTTCATTATAAATGTTAGGAATATATTGAATTGTTTCCGTAGCCACTGTGTGAATCTTAATTTTGAGAACACATGCATCTGTGTAGATTGGAGGATAGGGACAAATTGGTAAAAGACCAGGAATGGATCAAAAGTAGAGAGAAATGTGTGATCATTTATCAGCACTCATGGAAAATGGCTTCTGAAGATAAAACAAACAAAAACAATTATTTTCATGTGACCCCCCTATGTTTCCCATTAGGCTATTCAAGGAATTCTATACAAGGGTTGATGAACATCTTCTGGGTTGGGATGCTTCTGGAGTGATAGGAGAATCAACTAGAGAAGAGTGGTAACTTCCCATATCTGATGCTGTTCCAGGAGAAGACATTTAATTACAACACCACTGCCCGAGTCTTGAGAGGTGATTGTGAGAATGCACAATTGCACCACCAGATTGAACCTGGTCCTCTGTGTCCGTGTCTTCTAGGTGAGTGGCGCTCATCACCCAGTGGTGACCCCCCTTTTCTTCATTCTCTCCTGCAATGTGCCATTGAAACAGCAACCCTCGGGACTACTTGGGTTTCTTTACTATTTGGGCATCAGGAGTCCTAGTTCAGGTAAAAACTAAGGTCAAAGGGACCTGTTGAGAAGGTGTCTCATAGCGGCTTGGACTAAACTCTATTTTGTTCATATACGATGTCTAGCTACAAAAGTACGTATCATTCCAAGCAATGGCTATATGAAAAGATAATCAGTTAAAAACTAGACTAAAATATTTCTTCATAACTGTTTCTCTTTATGAAGATGATGATATATTCCATGACTTTTTGCTGCCTTCTGTGATTAGCTAGTAGCTTATTGATGTGAGTTGAATATATTAAAAGTAGAAAATTATAATATAATATTCTTTAATCAATAAATCTTTATTTTTGTTTTTTTTTGGGGGGGGGGCTATTGATTATTGAACTTAGGGCCATTCTATCTCTGAGATACACCCCCTGCCCTTTTTTTAATGTTGAAATAGGGTCTCAAGAAATTGCTAAGGCTGGCCTTGAAACTGTGATCCTCTCATCTTAGACTCCCAAATACTGGGATTACGGACATGAACCACCATGCCCAGCTACATTTTTCATTTTACAGGAAATTTTAACATTTACACACAATAGCAAAATTATATGCTTAATGCCCATACAAAGTCCAAATATAATTTTAGACCTTTTTGTAGACATGATAGTATTAGTTTTAAGTAGACATGATAGTATTAGTTTTAAAATATTATATTATCCAGGGGTGTGTGTGTATATACTGTCTTAAACTCTCAGTAGCTAGTCTTTATTTGAAACTGTATAATATTCCTAAACATTTAGTTTGAGAGAGCTTTCCTCTGAATATATCATTGTTATAATTAATTGATAACTATAACCTACCATGGAGAAGCATATAACTTTTAATCGAAAACCTTATCTGGAGACCAATTAGTACAAAGGCAAAAATGAGAAACAGTTCCACAACTGAAATGCTGTCAATGGTCCCTCTTGTCTCTGTCCCTTCTTTGAGGGTCTTTTAATGTCACACACACATTCATGCATTTCATTATTCAGAGAGGTATGTATCATGTAGAATAGTTTACATGATCCAGGTTTATTCATATTCCTCTATATGGAAATAATATTGATTTTTCAGAATAATACATATTATTAAAAATAATTATTTGATAAATAAATGGTTCTATAAAACTGCATTTTATTTTTTATTTAAACTCTGTACAAAATATATTTAAGAAAAATTTCCACATAGATAAATCTGATGATTATTAAGAAGTCAGAATCTGATATCGAGAAAATAATGAGGGTAAAAATATAGTAACAGATACATGACAAAAAGCTAATATGATATATAAATTAATCTAAAATAATCTAGATTAGAAAACTTTTTTTTTTTTTTTGCAGTGCAGGGAGTTGAACTCAGAGCCATTCTACCTCTGAGCTACACCCCCAGCCCTATTTTTTTATTCTTAATTTTGAAACAGGGTCTCAAAGTTGCAGAGTGCCTCACTAGGTAGCTGAGGCTGGCCACAAACCCAGATCCTCCGGTCTCAGCCTCCCGAATGCTGGGATTGCAACCATGTGCCACCACATCCAGCTGATTAGAAAATTTTTATTTGGTTTTTATTTTGTTTCAATAATTAAAACTAATGTCTGTCATGAATTATTTAATGAGTTAGATTATTTTTATAGGGAAAAACCTTGCTAAAAAATGTTAAAAAATGAGTTGGGGGTGACATTTAAACTGACATAAAAATTTTAAAAGAAAAAAATGATTGTCTTAATATTTCCATAAATTGGTAATGGTTAATTTTTCACAAATAGGCACCTAATTGACATTTAATCAAGCATACATGAGTGTATGTTAAATATAAATTAATTACTGTAAGTTAAAAATACCATAATTTTATGGTGTGTAAACATGTAAGTACATTTTAGTTACCATTTAATTACTGATTTCACAGACTATAAATATATAATTACCTAACTAACAATTCACTACCTTTCTATAGAAAGCATTTTTCAGGTTAAATATAATGTAAAGTTAATTAGATGTTATTTTTACAATAATCCTTAAAAAGTTATGTGATTTAGCCCATCTATTTCACTTCTGAATTAACTCCTTCCCACAGTAATATATGTGGAAATTATAATGTGCATAAAGACTGTTCAAAAATGCATAGTTACATGATTGTGATTTGATTACCCATCGATGCATCAACATCTTCATGGAAAATACCAAAAAAAAAAAAATTCCTGGGTTTAAAATAAAAATAATGTCTATTTATAAGATTATGTTGAATGATTAAATAGCCTATGGAAAACACCTCTTAGAATGTAAATTTCTGTTTATACATGGCAATGCTAATTGACATTTTACATTTTGCATTATTACTTTTTCCTTAAATTGGTCCTTTTCTGCTCATAATTTTCTGGATACTGATTTTGCTCTACTCTTTACCTTTTCTTTTACATGTCCAGATAAACTGCCATAAATACTCTATTGGAAGAAATATAAGTTTTTGCGAACTGTCCTAAATTGATGTGGTCACTGATAATTATTCTGTTCTTTTCGGCAAAGATTAGTAGCCTTCTGTAGGTGAGGTGACAAGTTTTACCAGCATCAAGTGGATAGCTGGGGATGCATTAAGAAAAAACTGATACCAGGCAAAATCTGCTACCCAGGCGATGTTTAATAGATCACCAGCCCGAAAACAGTTACTGTATCTTGATTATGTGATAGCAAAGTCCTGACACTTTGACCCGTCATCTGGAAGGGCAGCAACTTGCATGACAGGGTCAAAAGAAGCAACTATGTTCTAGCAATACTACGTACAGAACCTGATTAAAGTCACAATCTCTGTTGGGTTTTTTAACATTCGACCACTTGAGAATCCTAAACGCATATCTCTACTCCAACTGGTGCAAGATTTCGTGCTCGGTAGAGTCAAGGCACGTGCATCATTAATAAAAGATTAGGTTGCCCCAGGCAATATTTTTGGTTGGTGTGTAGATTTTAAACATCGTTATTCATTTTAATATCAAATTTTATATCAAACCACCCAGTACTGATCAAGATAAAGATAGTTGAAGCACTTATTAGAACATATTTCTGGGAAAGAGCCTTCCAATTATAGTTTATCAATGAATACACCTCAAATATTAACACACATCTTTGGAATATTGAGTACCACAGATTATTACAAGTGAGTGTATATAACTGTACATGCTGATGTATTTGAAACCACATTAAAGGTGACATCGCAAATATATATCATCATTGTCCTATTATTAAGTAAAAGTAATTAATTTTAAGTTGTGAAACCAATTTGCAAAGGTATGAAGAAAACGATAGTTTTGTTATGAAAAATAGGGACCTATTTTGCGAGAATAGCGAGCATATTTAAAGAACCACATATTTATTCTGTGTGTGCGTATAATCACTTGTTCGCTGATGTTTTCTTTTCTATTTACAATTTAAAGATCAAATGTCGTTCAGTGCTTCATCTGAACAAAATACTACATGAGGTACACAAAAGTTTCCAAAGAAAGTTAGATTGTGAGCTTTTCCATACATGAATTCATTATAATTCAGTTTTAGAAATAAGACGGATAAAATAAAAAGATGCAAAGAAAAATTGAAGCTACTTAGCAAAGAACAGAAATCCACATTTACTTAAGTGGAAACAACATAAGTATAAAGTTCACAAAACAAGAAAACATCATTGAGGATGCCTTCATGGGGAAATTATTATGGCGCTGATAAAAGCCCTCAGAGTCAACTGTACATTTGAAGAGCTACAAGACCTTTGCCTCTGTATTCACAAGTTGTTCAGAGGAAGGCTGGCTTCTCCTAAGTTTCCTGAAAAAAGTTGGGTGTTCACTCTATAATGAAAGGAAGAGAAAGAATTTAACCTAATGCCTATTCATCTCCCCCACCAACGCCTTCTAAATTACATTTTAAAACAAGTCATAGCTGAGACCTGAGGATCTGGGTTCGCGGCCAGCCTCAGCTGCTTAGTGAGGCCCTTTGCAACTTAGTGAGACCCTGTTTCCAAATAAAGAATAAAAACTAGGACTGGGAGTATAGCTCGGAGGTGGAATGCCTCTGAATTCAATCCCCAGTACCAAAAAAAAAAAAAAAAAACCATATTCCCATTCTGCAAGTGTGGACAAAGCTCATCTTCATTTTTGTCTTATAGGTGGCTGTACAGCTGTACTTTGCTTTTCAAACCATGTGGATTTATATTTTAAAGGAATCACTAAGGAGTCCAAAGAGTATTTGTTTTTACTAGGTGACATCTACCATATATACTCTATTAGAAACTAAGTTGGGTAAAAACTTTTAAAATATTTAGTATTTCTTAAAAATAAAAATACAAAGCACACTGCACAATAATGCAATATAATTTCATTTGTGTGTGTGTGTGTGTGTGTGTGTGTGTGTGTGGCACTAGGATTTAACTCAGAGGCATTCTACCTTTGAGCTATATCCCCAGCCTGATTTTATTTCTTATTTGGAAACAGGATCTCGATCTCGCTAGATTGAAGAGAGTCTCACTGCTTGCTGAGGCTGTCCTTGAACCTGCTATCCTCCTGTCTCAGCCTCCCAAGTACTGAGATTACAGGTGTGTACCACCACATCTGGTTATGATTTCATTTAAACCATCTGAATTGCAAAAGCTGAAAAAATTTGTTTCACATTTTACAAATCTTTTTAATGACTGACCTCATATAAGAACTCATTCTCATATCACAAACATAGCAAAGTCAATCATTAAATTGAACTTGAGAAGGAGGGAGGGCAAAGGAGTGGGGCGGGAATTGGGGAAGGGTTAAATGAGAAATGTGTGCATGTATGCCTTTACCAGCTTGTACTTAACAAAGATGTATGATTACAATGCACCAATAAAAAACAATTTAAAAAAATTCCATGAAAAATATCTGGCTTCACACAGATGTGTTGTTCAAAAAGCCTTTCCAGATGGTAGTAGAAATGATTTTTGTTGTTGTTTTTGATATTATCCTAAAGTTTGGCAAATGGATATTTTTAAATTTTATTTTAATGTATAATCTAAACCTTCATTAATACATTTTTACATATTTTTTGTATGAAAAGACACTGTCTTTCCTGTACGTTGAATTCATCTTTTACCCATCAATGCTTTTATAGCATCATACAATGGTCATTTGGGAACTATTGGTTCACTAACATCTCATCTTTCAAATAGGAACAATTCATTGATGTGTAATTGCCAATAAAATAGTATATGTTCAATGTATGAAATATGTTTTGATATTCAGATATATTAAGAAAAGATCACTGGAATAAAATCAGATAGCATTTTCATCACCATAATTATTACTGTTAGGGTATGTTTGTAGGGGGATGTATACTGAGAACGCTTAAAACCTACTCTCAGCAAATTTCAAGTAAATGGTGCAGTGATATTAACTATAATCACCATGCTATATATTAAATCTCCAATCAGTAGACGGTTCTTGAGTTAATTTGGCTTGCAAATTTTCCACCTCTTATTCTTAAATCCCTTTGTTGTGCAAGGGTGGGGACTTCTTAGACTTTGGCACTGTGACTTTTTATTTTTTCTTATTTTAACTACTGGAATAATGATCCATTATGATATAAAGTTCATGACCTGGGTTTTATTTTTGGTGTCAACTATATTTAGGCATTGCTAAACACAAATAGAACAAAGAATCATAAATATATTTATAGAAAATAAGCTGGAAAACAAAATAATCTCTATTGGATGCCATATGATTTAGAAATTTTGCCAGAAATTTTATTGACTCTAAGCTAACAGATTTTATGTGTGCTTTTTATGACTTTATTTTTGAAATATTTTATATGAAGTCCATTGTGACATTTTCAGTACTTCAGAAACCAAAAATAATTGTGTGTGCTGTACACTTAGTGAAGCATGTTAAATGTTTACTTGTGCCTGTGAATATATGAACAGAAGTAATGGCAGCAGAAAAATAAAATTGGTTTATTGACATGTTGTTAATTCTAAAATGAACTTATTTTGTTTAGGTCTCTTATAAATATAATTATTAATACATCATATCCTATAGAAAGAAAGTGTGAGTGCAATGGAAATGTGAGTTGTATGTCAATCGTTATTCCAGGAAGAATGGAGAAACTCTAGTCTAACGTATTCACGTGGAAGAAGAGGTATTTGAGAGTAAATAATGTAAAACTGAGAGAAAATAATAGAAAATAATTTGAAGAGTTTGTACTAGTAAGTACAATTCCAGTAGTGGTGGCCTGACTTTTCATTTCAATGTATATGTGTGTGCTTCTTCTAATAAACTATCAATTCTTCTGGCTATTAGTAATTTTTTATATTATTTCACTGGTGCATTGCACCAATCACACATCTTAATGAGGTGCACGATGGTAGAGGAATACATGTACACAGCACTCTTTTAGCTCTTCCCCAATTTTCACCCCATTCCCTCCCCCCTCCCTCCTTCTCACTTTTGGCTTAGTGATTAAGTTTGCTATGTTTGTGAAGATACATCATGTGTGTTAGTAATGTTTTAACACACATTTTTATTCAACCTGTAGATTGGACTCTAACATAGTAAGGAAGACATATCTTCAAAGACAGTTCTTACAGAGAAGAGCAAAGTTCCTTCTTGTGGCATCAACAGCTTGACCACTGAAGCTTGCGGGTCCTGAACTCCAAGGAAATGTGTGAAGGCCATGTTCTTGGGATCAGATAGACATTATCAAAAACCCAGTTCTGATGTTTTGGAGTTAGCTTGCTTAGTCCCGGACAATTACCCACTTTCTGTCTAAAACATGCAACACTTAAGAATATTCAGTTAGCTCATTTCTTTTTATTTCCCACAATCTTGTATATATTTGCAATATTAATCTTTGAGTCACCTATTTTGAGCTTGAATCAGTATGTCCTTTTTTTAAAGAAATTGTCACCATCTTTAATAGCTTAAAATGTTATACTTCACTTAACCAAACTTGTGCTAAAGTAGATCTAGGCTGTTCACAATTTCCGAATATTTCAAACAGTATTAAAATGGACAAACTTACACATTTTTTTTCCATATCATTTGTGACATTGTGATGTTGTGATATTAGAAACTATTCTTGGCAATATAGCTTATTGGTCATTGATTTGCTTAGTTTATAGTTTGATTAATGAAGCAACAAGGCTTTCTATGTCTTTGATAATATCATCTTGTAGAGTGCTTGATATTTTTAATAGTATTTAAAGTGATTCAGGATACTTTGCTCAAACTCTTGCAATACTTACTGAATTTTCTGGGCTATTTAAATGTTTGCTAATCTGAGAAGCAAGTTATTTAAAAAATGTTTAAAAAACAATGCTTTCTACTGATTCCTGATTATTGGTAGGGTTGAACATTTTGTATAATATTAAGTTTACTTTAGGAAAACTTTTCCTATCAATTTTTTTTTATATTCACTTATTGCAGTACTAGAAATGGAACCTAGGAAATGGAATCCTACCACTGGGCTATATCCTTTTAATTTACATATTTTTATTTTAATTTAAGACAGGGTCCTGTTAAGTAGCCCAGGATGGTCTCTAACTTGTGGCCCTCCTGCTTCAGCCTCCCAGGTGCCTAGGATTATAGGTACTGCCACCATGACTGGCTCCCAATGGTTTTTATATAGCATACTTGTGCTTTCCAAAAATTACTTTGCAAAAATTAGAAGCATCTGTTGTCATTTATTTAAAATATTATTTTTATACATTAAATCTATTATTTTTATTTCGTTCTTCATTTAGAAATATTTTTGTTATTTATTTTAAATATTTATTTTATACTTAAAATTCTATTTTTTATTTTGTAATTTTAAATTTGATTATGCCTCATTTGGTATAAATTACACTTTTATTTCATATGGTTAAATTGTAAAATACAGTGAAAGCTGTAAAATTTTCAGTGTCTCCTAATAGTTTTGTTATGCATTTGCTCACTAAGTCTTCTATCCATTTGAAACTACTTTAGTCTCAGAGTGAGATAAAGACACTTTAATGTTTTCCAGATGTTCTGCATTTGTAACATCATTTTTTATCAATTATTTTTCCCTTCAAAATAGAAACTATTTTTTTAAGAACCTTAAATCCAGTATATTTTTTAAAAATTCTTACAGGAAATGTTTTAGTATACTATTTATAAATAATTAGGAGCATTTTCTATATTTATTCTACAGTATTTATTCATTCTTTTTCTCTATATGTATAAGGAGCAATTTTTGTAATCAAGATACCATGTCTGGCAAAAATATATGGGGAAATAGAAAGATAAATATAATACAGACTTTATTCTCTAAGGAAAAAATGCAATTTCACATAACAATCAATAATCACAATTCAATGGAAATAGAAATATGTGATACTGGCTTTCATAGTCAAAGAAGTTTATTTTTGATGACATCAAGAAATGATTCATACAAAGAAAACTCTGTGTGTGTGTGTGTGTGTGTGTGTGTGTGTGGTGCTGAGGATTGAACCCAGAGACATTCTAGCTACACTTTCATCCCTATTTTTTATTCTTTATTTTGAAATAGGATCTCACTAAGTTGCTTAGGGCCTTTCTGAATAGCTGAGGCTGGTCATGAACCTGGGATCCTCCTGTCTCAGCCTTCCAAGCACTGAGATTACAAGCATGAGCCACCATGCCCAGCTCACAGGAACCATTTAATATGGATCCTGAACTCTGTATAGAAAGATGATAATTCAGAAAAGAAGAAAATCCTAGATGAATGAAATAGTATAAATAACTGAGCAGGAGGTGAAATACCAGATACATTCTTAATAACTAATAGCCTAGATTAGCATCTATACTAAGGGGTATAGATAGGAAAGGGGATCTATAAGAAAGTCTGAGGACAAGGACTTGAATCTTGTTTTGAATGTCAGATAGAGTTCAAATTTAATTAATTAGTGGAGGTAAAATCCTGAAAGGTTTCTGACAAGAATGCTGATATGATCTAATTATTAATTAAGACCAATGACAGGTAAGCAGCAACTTGCAAGCTGCTGAGAATCCCAGGAAGTCACAGGAGGCCTACATCCTTGTCACACGACATTTTGAATGCTCGGTGACATATATCATGCTTTGTATTTATTGATGTAAAAAATTATACTTGGTTTTAAGTCGAAGAAAACAACTCATCCGTGAAAGTTAAAAGTTTTTTTGACAATATTTATTACAGTTTGAGCATTCTGTTAATGACTTATACCAATGGCTGTCAATTTGGGAGTAAATAATTCCAAGTTAATAAAATTATCTAATAAATTATCTAATATATATTTTTGTTTATTTGTTTTTGTGGTACTAGGGATGGATCCCAGAGGCATTTTACCTTAGTGCTACACCCCTAGTCCTTTCTTTCTCTCTCTCTTTCTTTCTTTCCTTATTTATTTATTTTCAAACAGGGTCTTGCTAGGTTGCTGAGAGTCTAAGTTGCTGAGGCTAATCTTGAACCTGAGATCCTCCTGTCTCAGTCTCCCAAACATTGGGATGATAGGCTTGTGCCACCGTGCCCACCTCTACTGTGTATTTTTTTAATTAAAAAAAAACACACATACACACACATATATACACACACACATATATATCCATATATACACACACACACACACATATATGTATATGGGTACACACATGGGTAATACAAACAACAGGAATGTTATTATTTATAAAGTATATCTTATCAATGGTACCAGTTAGCTAACTCTTGGTTCACATAATGACTGATAAGAAAACAAATATACTGTTTATACTGAGGGAATTTTAGTGCAAACTTTTTTTTTTTTTTACCTCTTTCTCCTCAAGCCACATATCAGGACCTGATAAACATTCTCAATATATATCTTTTTATTTGTGTCTAAGATAGAAAGTGTACTAAGAGGGAATAGTATAATAGTTTACTTTCATACTGTGTGCTATGCTAGTTAGCTTTTCCATTCCTGTGACAAAATATCTGTCAAGAACAACCTAGAAGAGGAACGCTTCAGTTGAACTCAAAATACCAGAAGATTCGGAGATTGGGCTCCAAGGAAAAAATATCTTGGAAACTTAGTGGGAGAAAGTTGCTCTCCACCACGACAGACAGAGGCAGAAAGAGAGTAGAGGAGGGGCCAGGAACCCACATCGCCCCCCAGGCCATGCCCCAGGATCCTCCTCCCCAGCCAAGTCCATATCTCAAACATCCTACATTGGAAATAAGCTTCCAATACATCAACCATGACACTAATTTTGTTGTTAATTCAATTTAATTTTGTGTTACAGGATTTTGCTACATTCCTTTCTATTTCAAACGGAATATGTTTATCCTTGACTTACCAGAAGTACTGTGACGTATCCATGTTTTAACTACTAGGAGAGTGACTCTAAATGATGCCTTTACGGGTCAGCTGTGTTCTTTACCTTCATTAAGATGAAATTTGAATGGCAAAATATTATTTTTAACTTGTTCTGAGAAATTTAATTGATTTATTGATTTTTATGCAAATAAATGCCTCAATAAATTATTGTTTCTACTTAAGGGTTTTGTAACAGACAGTGAGCTAAAATTACTGAGTCAATAAAACCCATTTTTCCATATGGAAAATATGCTGTATAGCACATATTCTAGATATTTGTGTAGATTCATCACAAATACTCAATTTATCAATATACCCCATTCATATTTATATATTTATTTATACCAGTTACTTTATTTTTATTTTATAGTGACATATATCATTAAATTACTATTTATCTTTTAATTAAGTACTTTTGAAGGTTATATTCATCTATTGAGATATAACAAGAAACAATAAGGAAAATGATTTTTTTGTTGTTTTGGTTTTTTTTTTTAGCTCAAGGTAATTCTAGACTCTGAACTACACTCCCAGCCCAATTTTATTTTTATATTTTGAAACAGTGTCTTGCTAGGTTGCTAAGTCTCACTAAGTTGCTGAGGCTAGTCTCAAATCTGCAATCCTCCGGTCTCAGCCTCCAAGTACTGGGATTACAGATGTGGCATCCAGGCCTGGCTAGGAGAATGAAAATTTAAGAGAACTAAGCTATAACATCCAAATTATATCTAAAATATAATTAAAATTAAAACCAATGGACATGAACCTTACTTGTATCTGAATGATAATCAAGATGTATTGACCAATGAGAATCTTGCCACTCATATGGCACTTTACAGAAGAGAACATTTATTAAAATTTAATTAATTTTTATAGAAATAGCATAATTATCCTTAATTCTACTATGCTAAAAGAACCTGAGGCTATTATTTCATCTTTTATTTTATTTTATTTTTTAAGAATCCCCAAGTCAGTTTTTAGAATCTCCAAGTTTCTTTCTGGTCATAATTTGAGAAACAGTACCAGACTCTTTTTCTTTCCTAATTTGCTATGTGTATATGTACACACAATGAAACTTCCCTGACAATCACACAAAGTTTGGCTCTTGCTTTGCAGCCAGATATGGTGCACGGTTTGCCTTTCTTCTCCTTATGCTTAAGAGAAGCAGGAGCACCACCATTTCCTTGAAGGACTACCAGGGGAAGCCTGGTGATGCTAGCTAGGAGTGCGGCGACTATGGAGAGACTTCAAGAACCAGTGTGCTGGAAAGAACAGGGCAGAAACTACAGATCTATACTCCACGCCCCTCCCAGAAATACTAAGAACATTAGCCTGCAACTTCCCTTTCCTGGCAGGATGTGTGGCCGACTACGGAAAATAGCAAGTGAGGCCACAGAAATAAAGTGCAGAGGGAGACGCAGCCTTCCTGCCCCGGCACTGAAATCGAAACTCTGTCCTTTGCTGGTAATGATCCGATGACAATTTTTCTTAAGCTTACCATAATGTATTTCCTTTTGCTTATGAGATATGTTTAACATAATTAACAGGCTTATTGTTTCTTTTTTGAGAACTCATAAGTAGAAAATAAATATAAATAGTGAAGTTAAATAGTGAGGAATGAATAGTGAATATTTAATAGAACTAAATAGTGAAGTTGCTATATCTGTGGAGTTGACCAATCATGAATCAAATATATTCAAAAAATTACATCTACGTTGAATCTGTAGAAGTTTTTTTAATAATTATTCTCTACATAGTATAATATGATAACTATTTAATACCATTCACCTTTATAAGGTATTGAAAGGGATTCAGAGATGATTTATATTATATAGGAGGGTGTGCACTGGTTATGTGTATATACTGCATTATTTTACATAAGACTTAAGAATTTAGTTTCTAGAGGGGATTCCTGAAGTCAGCATCCCATTGATACGGGAGGGATAAGTATACAAGGAATCAGGGCTTAATCTCTTAGTAGATAGGTCACAATAAGATCTAACTTCTCTAATGACAGAATTAATGATTGCAGTACTATCAGAATTGAGGTGGCAGGCAGGAAAAGTTCCTACCTCTCGTTGAAAGAGAAGAAATAGACAGAGGTGAGAAAACTCCAGGAACAAACTCACCTAGTCATTGAAACGCAAGAATTAAAACAGATGGTCAGAAATCTGCCCCAACTTGGAGACACTGAAAAGAAGAGAATAGAACTCTAAGAGCTAGACTTCAGCAGAGCAGAACATAGCCGAGGGGGCGGGGTTCTGAGTCAGAGCGTGAGGTCCAGAAATGTATTTGGATGGAGAAAATTAGAGATGTTGGAAAAGGGATGTGGAAGAATGCAGACAAGGACGAAACAGATTCAGCCAAAGTTGTGTTGATCCAGTTGTCATCTTTTCAATCCCACTCTCTAAGGTGTGGTAGGCTCACCTGGTAATTGTGAAACTGGCAGACTGAATGGAGGCCGGGACAGAGAAGAAAAGACCTGGGTAAGCTTGTTAGAGATGGAATGAAAACAGTATACAAAGGCTCCACCAGTCCATCAGCAATGAAGACAATTCAGAAGAAACAGACACTCAAATCCTGAAGGCAGGGATAGGCGGTCATGGTAACTTCTTGCAGATAAAAGGGGAGAGGAAGACAGTCAACAAGATTGTGAGGTTCTGAGGTCAAACGACAGGGACATAGTGATGAGAAGGACAGTAATGGATTGAAATGCATCATGCTTTATTTAAAATCAGAAGGCTGCGCCCAGGAGGAACATGTGCAAGGCATTAGTGTGTAGGGGTTGAGGAAACTGGGAGGAGTCAGAGTAGACACGAATGCACACACAAGTGAATGTGGAAGACTGCACGCTGGAGATTGTGAAAGCAGTTCTGTCACGCACAAAGTCACAGGGCAGAATTGCGAAAGCCGTTTGGGGGGTGAGGCGTGTGAAGAAAGGCCAGCTAATGAGACAGAAGGTGCCGTCAGAGAAGCCAGTCATCTGGCCCTGCAATAGTATGAATGTGAGGGGCGGATTCCACGACTCTCCTTTCTCCAGGGCTGGGATAAAATAGTGAATGAATTAGCAGATGAGGTGTTTGTGGTTTTGCATGGAGCATCCTCTGTGTGTGAGAGTGAAAGGGGAGGGGGCTGCACATAATTACCATATTTACCGTCATTATTATTATTAGGGGGCTATGTTTAAGCATAAAACAGTGTACACAGTTCCCGGAAAGAGTCATCATTTATATAATTTGCAAACACCTGGTGAGTTCCTAGTTGCCCAATCCAGGCAGTGGATTTTCCACATATATCGTGTCAAACAGTGACGAATATGTTGTCTGTCTGTTCTGCTCAATCCCGGACAGGTTCACGTCCTCCTCAGTCTCTCATGCCTAAGTCACTGTCTCGATCATGTGATCATTTGATCTAGGAACTGATAGCATATCTAATTTCTGACATTATCTTCAACAACATTTCTAGTTCCTAATTGTGAATTCTGACACCTCATTGAAAGGTTTATTCAGTGAGAGGTGAGGGAGCTCCGGAAGATTCCCTAACATCTGAATAGGACTCATGTTAGAGGGGGGAGTTGGTACAGGAAATAACCAGAAGAGACTTTTCCTTTACGGGAGAGTCTCCAAAGAAGAAGGAGGAAGAGGATGAGGAAGGGTGGTGCATGAGGAGAAACCTAGACGGGGGTCCAGAAGGCAGGGATGGGGACCTGAGCCATGTCTCATGGAGGAAGCTGGAATGCCACAGCATCCTTCACGGTGAGGACCTAGGAGGGTAAAGCTCGAAGAGACAGTGAGCGAAGCTGCCCTTTCGGTCAGGTCTGCATCAATTGACATCCCACAGGACGTATGGAAAATACAGTGTTTGCTTTTTTTCTCCACTTTATTAAGTACTTGGACAGCTTTGCAACCAAGGAACCCATGTCCAACTACCAGAAAACACTTTTTCATATTGCTTTATGTCAAATTAATCAGACAGTTGGTAAGTCGGAAAGTTAAAATTCAGAAAAGACACTAAAAAAAAAAAAGGAGCAAAAATAGTTAAATTTTCCTGTTGTTTTTTTTATTATTATCACCTCATATTATTTTCTATCCTAAGAAAGACATTTCCAGCCGGGCATGGTGGCGCACGCTTGTAATCCCAGCATTTGGGAGGCTGAGACAGGAGGATCCGGGTTCGCAGTCAGCCTCAGCTACCTAGTGAGGCACTCTGCAACTTAGTGAGACCCTGTTTCCAAATAAAGAATAAAAAATAGGGCTAGGAGTATAGCTCGGAGGTAGAATGCCCCTGAGTTCAATCCCTAGTACCACAAAAAAAAAAAAAAAAAAGACATTTCCAGTAGTTTTGATTTGCACATACGGAATGAATTAAGTTTCAACAAGTGACCAATATAGAATTTAGACACATTTGTATGATAAGCTGCGTTCAATTGTCTTGAGGTAAGTGCTAAGCTGACGTAATCATGCAGTAGAACCACGCAGACTATCAGGGATGTGATAGCGTGGTTGATCCCAATTCCTGGTCCTTCGCTCTGATCTCTTTGCTGACAGTATCAATTCCTGTTCACAGACGTCATCGTGTCTCATAGAAAGCAGCTCTATTTTTTTTTTTTTTTTTTGTAATTTTTTTTGCTATGCTCCTACTTAACAGCAGTCATTAATTTACTGATACCCTGTCTATCAGGCCCACATCAACTTGATTAGAGCTGTTATCCTAATCAAAAGGCTGATAATTAAGACTATCCATCTGTAGAGTTCTAAGTGCTAAGATGAGCTGAAGATCCTAATTAAGATTATTTAGGTGTTACTTAAATGCCATCATTTGATTCAGCTAATCATACCAGCAGGTACATTAGATTTGCATTAATGTTCTGCTGAAGCCAGCAGCTATTTAGGCAGATCACAAATGTAGATTGCAGGCACTATTTCAAACGTCTTTATTTGAAAGTGATATTGAGACAATACATTAAGATAAGCAGGATGTTAAAACAGCTTAGGTTATTTCAACGTTTCTTAATTTGCTTTATGGTAATAAGTGGAGTATTTAAAATAAACAGCCTATTTATTGAATTTGCTGTGTATCTTTCATCATCTGGCACCCTCTCTCATGCGTAGATACCCAGCCCAACAGCAATGGGCTGTTTGCATCATTTCCAACATTCTTAATCACACTGAGAGGCCTGGCAAAAATATGTCGACCAACTTTCCTAAGTAGAAATGCTTGGAAACAATACAGTTGCTTTGTCCCCAAAATATCTCATGCTGTATTGAGGATGGGTATTTGGCTTAAATAGTCACGTTCATATTGAATCATCTTCTAGAATAAATAGTCAAGAAAATTGTTACAGTAAAGTTCAATTTATTATTATATTGTTTTACATTACTTTATCTTTGGTCAATGGAAAATACTAAATACATTTTGTATTGATATACTATTTGATATATAGTTATAACAGTATTAAATGTGCTCATAGAGTCAATGCTAAATGCTGCTTCCAAGTTACTTTTCCCAAACTGATGACAACATCATGACTACTTTAGAAGGAGGAACTGTTTGTTTTTAAGACTGAGTCTCAAAAAATATATGATCAATATGTTGAATTTTTTTGTCCTAGTATGAAAATAAAAAACATACAACTGAGTTGTTTATCCAGTTGTAATTTCTAAAACTAATGTGTTAAGAAGGGTATGTGATTTTGAAATTATTAGAGGCAGACATAGGTCCAACACTCCAACATAGAGACACAGCTAGAAACTTCCTCAATAAGACCACTAAGGCATAAGAAACTAATAACTGTGACTGTATTAAATCAAAGTACTTCTATGCAGCAAAGAAAACTATGAAGAACCACCAAAAAAAAGGAGAAAATTTTTTACCAGCTACTCTTCTGATAGAGGACTAATAATATCCAGACTATATGAGGTACTTAACAAACTTACCACTAAAAACACAAACAACCTAATCAAATAAGGGGCGAATGAACTAAATAGAAACTTCACAAAAGAAAGAATATAAATGGCCAATAAATATATGAACAAAAATGTTCAACATAATTAGCAATCAGGGAGATGCAAATCAAAACTACACTGAGATTCCATCTAGCTTCAATTAGAATGGCAATCATCAAGAAGTTTAAAAAACAACAAATGCTGGTGAGGATGTGGGGAAATAGGAACTCTTGTACACTATTGTGGGGATTGCAAATTAGTTGCAGCCACTATGGAGATCAGTGTGGCGATTCCTCAAAAAACTGGGAATGGATCCACCAAATGATCCAGCTATACCACTCTTGGGTAATTTCCAAAAGGACTGAAATCAGAAGATTATAGTGATGAATGCATATCCATGCTTATAGAGGTGCAATTTACAAGAGCCAAATTATAAAACCAAAGTAGGTGTCCTTCAAGAGATAATGGATTATAAAGTTATGGGATATACACACAATGGGATTCTACTTAGCAATAAAGAAGAACAAAATTATGTCATTTTCAATAAAATGGAAGGATCTGGAGAATATTATATTAAATGAGATGAGCCAGTCAGAGAAAGTGAAAGGTCCTATGCTTTTGCTTATGATTGGAAGCTAGGGACTAATCAGGATACAAGAGAAACATTAGATAATGTAGGAGAAACCCCAGTAGAGCAAGAGAGGTGGTCGGGAGAGGGTGACAGTAGGAGGAGGGAGAATTAATAAAGGAGGCATTTCCTTTGATATTACATTCATATGTGAGAACGTCAATGCCAATGTCAGTATCATGTATGGGGAAGAAGGGGTAGGGAGGGAGCGCGGGAAAGCTCGCCAAGTGCGCTGTGCATGTATGTCACTACCACTCTGAACTACGTTATGATGTGAGACTGCAATGCACCAGTAAAAGAAATCCATGTGGGTGATGCTAGGATGAAAGGAGACATGGTATTAGGCATGGGAAGCAAGCTAAAGTTTAAAAGTTCTTGCTCCTGCTCCACATTCTAGACTTTTAAGAGGGATTATAACTGCTATAACTGTGTGAATATCTATTAGACATATATATGATTTCGATATCTAGTCGTTTTTATTTAGATATCTAATCATTGTTAGTTTCAGGGATATAAAGATATTTTGATGTTTTATTAACTACTATTAGACTTTTTAGGGAAATATATAATTTCTCCCGCATGGGGGAGAAAAGGAGAACTGGAGGAGTTGCCATAGACATCTTGGCCATTGAGGACTTTCTCGGTCTCCAGATGTTGACATCATCTGATGTAGTTTCACAGAGGTCAAGTTGAGGAAGCCTTCTGGGAACCAAAGATGTGGCACCCCCACTCAGTCAGTGCTACAGAAGCTACTTGCAGGTGTACTTCTTTCCCAGTGAATACAGTTTGGAAAGGCTGGAAGAGGCAACTGCTGCCTCCAATGTACATGTACCAGTGTAAGGACACTAGAAACAAGAAAAGACAAAGAAAGGCATTGCCACCAAAGGAACACATGACTCTCTAGGAGGTGACCATAAAGAAATAGAGATCTGCAAGTTACCTGAAAAGGAATTTACAATAATTATTTTAAGAATGCTCAGTGAGGTACAACATGACTTTTAATTCATTTTCATAGTGCTATCTGGCCTATAAAGATACTGGGTTATATTTCAAATTATAATTTTAAAATATGGCCTAGTACCAAAAATATAACTAGCACCATTTTCCATAATTTACCAAGTAGACCTTTAAAAATCTTGCAGCAGTAATAAGTGTCAACCTCTACCCTACCCAAACCTTAATAAAACAATTATCTTTATCCCAATTCTGCGACTTAATTTTCTTCTGCCCTTTGCTAATGAAGGTCTTAGGTGTTAAGCTGAGAGATAATGCTTAAAAACCCAGAAGAAAAGGAAAACAGAACAGCAAGTAACCTGAATGTTGACCAATCTGTTATTGAATAATTTAGAGTTGAATATATTTGGAAGTATTAAGACTTTGAGGCCACTAATGACAGCACTCAGTAATCTTATTTTCTTGGAAGGTGCCCAACTTATGACTCCTTTATTATAATGTGACTAATTTATATTTTGCCTGAATGGTTTTCTTAAAATTAATTGATTTCTGCTAGAAAGAATATACTTTTATTTAAAGTTTATTTGTATCATGTATAAAACATTAATTGTTTTAATTAACCTACAGTCTTTCTTTGTAGATGTATATTTCGATCATTTTGTTGAATGCTATTTTATTTGGAGAAATTTGCAGAATATTGATCATTATGACCAAGAATAAACAAAAGTTCTAAATATAGATTCATATATAAAATACTGCAAAAATGCCATATGTAAGATGACCCCTTTTTATTTATTTATTTATTTTTTTTGCGGTACTGGGGATTGAACTCGGGGGCATTCTACCTCCGAGCTACACCCCCAGCCCTATTTTTATTCTTTATTTTGAAACTGAGTCTCACTAAGTTGCAGAGTGCCTCACTAGGTAGCTGAGGCTGGCCGCGAACCCGGATCCTCTAGTCTCAGCCTCCGGAATGCTGGGATTACAAGCCCGGCTAGATGACCACGCCCGGCTAGATGACCCCTTTTTAATGAGTACCAACTATGTACTAGACATGCAACATATATTATTAGTTTTACTCTTTAACTCCCTATAAACAAACATGACTGAACTTACATGGCAGAAGTAGTATGTTTATCTAACACTTGGTGTTTGCGTTCCAAGAAAGAACTATTTTTTATTTAAAAAGTAAGAACAGTGATATCTTCCTTTTGTGGATGTTTTAAGGCTTGAGATGATTGTTTTCACACTATTTTACCTTAAAAGAGCTCATATGCACTCTTACTCATCTCACTCAGAGACAACTCATGCTTCCATTTTCTTGGATTAAAATCCTTAGAGATAAATTTAATGTAATGATTGATTTTCCTCCTCTCTAGAATTATTCAATCAACAAATCCTGCTAGCTCTGCTTCCTAACTGCGTTCAGAATCTGTCCACTTCTCATCACCATTAATGCCACTGCACTAGCCCAAGCCCCTGCTGCTCACCAGGATGATAACAGTTGTGTCTTAACTAACTTCTTTTCTAACGAACTCCTTTTCTGTGCTGTTTGGCCAACATCCCACTCACCACAACAGTTTTCAACCCAGTAATCAAAGCAATCTCTGAAAACACAAATCAGCTGCTGTCACCCCTGAGTTCATAACTCCTCGATGGCTGAGTGGGGATGGGTCACTCAAGGTGGACGCACAGAAAGGCTTAGTGTCCTTGGAGCCGCCCTCCGCCATCAATAGAGGCAATGGAGCATGGCTATCCAGGCATTCCCAGTCTGAGCTGTGTGATATCTAGAGTCCCAACTGGATAGGATTCCACTTGCCCTGAGTCATGACCTGCTTATGTATTAATTCCATATTTGCTCCTTTCTTTGTCTCCTCTCCTGTCTCCCACAGGCATTTCCTAGAATCTCCACTCATATGAGCTACTTAGCCGCAAACTCTTATCTCAGACATTGCTCCAGTTTGGCTACCCATCTTGTCCAGAGTAAGTTCCTACAAACTCTGACCCCAGAGGCCTTGCCCTCAGGTTTATGCATCACCTTTCATTTAGACATTGGGCTTCTCCTGCTCTTCTCCTGTACTCCAGGGATTTCCCACGCAGAGGACTCCTGCTCCCTGCTCTTTCTGTGTCCTGCTGGTTCTCATTTGCCCCTTTCCCAGTGCATCCTCTCGCTGCCGCCCTCCCCGACCCTGCTGCTGCTCACAAACAGTGCTCTTCCCTTTATCCTTTACATTTTCCTCCTTAGTCCTTAACGTCATTGTGTGACATATATATGTATATATATGTATATATGTTTAATATTTCAAAATTTTCTGTCTCTTCTCCCTAAACCTAATTTTTATAATGATAAGAGTATAGTTTGTCCTCTTTGCAACTGAATCCTAAATGGATAAAATAATCATTACAACATAAAATGTAGTTACTCAATTAGTATTTCATGAATAAATTATCATATATTAGTAGTATGAATTTGGGTAAACTAGTTAACCTTTGGAAGACATTGTTTTCTTTATTGATAAAATAAAAATAATTAGTATATATTAGGTGGCCGATGGAGGATATTCATTCTCTGGTTAGTATTTTATGTTACTTTAAAGTTAACTATCATGTCAGATTATTTGATATAGATACTGAAAAAGAAGGTAGAAATGCTTCCAATAAGCTGCACGATGAGGTTATAATAGAATACCTAGAAATAAAGTCTGTGTAAGAACAAACTTACCATTTCATTGCCATGTGCTGTGTGAAACAATATCTCTAATTGATTATCTCAACTTAATTAGAATGTTCTTCAATTCTGAAAATGCTAAGAGTGACCAAGTTTGTGGATGTGAAGAATTAATACAACAGATGGCATGTGGGCTATGGTATGTCTTAGCGAAAACAAAAACAAAAACAAAAAACAACAACATATACTTTAGAAAAAGATTTGTCAGAAGAGAGAGACAGGCACAAATAAATATCGAAGTATTGTCTTGTTTGTTTTGCCTTTTAATGTAGAATAAAACAGAAGTAAAATAGCCAGTATATTAATGATATAACTTGACGGGAAACCATAAAAGCAGAGGTTTATTTTAATGTGTAATTTTATTTTATTTTAATTTTATTAGAGGATATTTAAGAACAATGACAAAGTCAAAGCTTTATTAAATACAACTATTCTTTTCATAACAGAGAGTAAATTAATTTAGAGGGAATAGTTCATTACTAATATACAATATAATATTGAAATAAAGAGAGTTAGAGCTGAACAATAAGTAGATTTTTTTTTACATTTTGTTTTCCATGACCATTGACTACAGAAATAAAGAGGCCTATAGTCTACAATAATATTAATAAATGATAATTAATATATCTATTATTAATATTAATACAAATACTTTTTGTGGTAAATTCATGACTCTGATTCTGATGCTAATAAATCAGATATATGGTGGACATGTTCTTATTTATAGTTTCAACCAAACTTTTGAAGGTATTCTTTACTACAGCACACATACAGCTTGATGAATTTTTAATGAATTGAATATAGTTTCTAGATCCAGAAACACACTATCAACAGTATCCTGGAAGTGCCTCAGACATACCCACATGATATGAGTTTGTAAAGAAGCAACTTGAAGAAACAGAGTTAGGCTAGCCATCGCGTAGGAACAGAAGTCAGCTCACTCAGGCAATCCGGGATCAGTCGCCACACCATTCTCTCACCAGTCTACCTCTGTGCGGAGGACCTGGAGCCATCGCTCCGAGTTTACGTACACGCAAATGTGTTTCTGTAGTCCTTCTAATTTTGATGGGATTTCTAGTATTCATGCTTAAATGAGCTACAATGCTTTCTTTCTCCTACAGTCAAGGATAACACACAAAACAAAAGAAACATAAAAATTTATTGAATGAGATTCTGAAACGAGTACAGACCAAAAAAAAAAAGACTAAAGAAAAAAATCACAGAGGAAAATTCATGGGCAATGAAGATATTTACTAAAGCTAAAGATATAAAAATTATTAGATGTACTCAAAAGATCTCCTGAGTCTTACCTTTTAGATATGCTATGGGATGCTGGGCATGGTGGCATATGCCTGTAATCCCAGTACTTAGGAGCCTGAGATGGAAGATTGCAGGTTCGAAGCCATCCTCTGTGACTTAGAGTGACCCTTTTTCCAAATTAATATATATCTGTATATATATATATATATATGTATGAATGTATATATGAATACATGTGTATATATATATATATATATATATATATATATATATATATATATTGAAACCAAGCACATTCTACCTTTGAGATACAATCCTATTCGTATATATATTGTATCTCAAAGGTAGAAGGTGTGCTTGGGTTCAATCCCCAGTACCACAAAGAAAGAAGAAGGAAGGAAGGAAGGAGAAAGGAGGGAGGGAAGGAAGGAGGGAGGGAGGAGGGAGGGAGAGAGGAAGAATTAGAGAATGAATTATGGGCTAAATTGTGTCCTCCAGATTCATAAGGTGAAATCCTAACATCCTAACCCTGGGTATCTCTGAATGTCAGTATATTTTGGAGTTAGCCTCTTGAAACAGTTAATTAAGGGAAATGAGACCATTAGAGTGGATCCTAATAAAAACTGAGTGGTGTCCTTCCCCTAGGAGAAATGTTGGATCCAGACACACACCGTGTGGAGAACATGCGAGGACCAAGGAGAAGGCAACCAAGGAGAGAAGGCTCAGAAGAAGGCAGGGCTGCTGGCACCTTCATCCCAGATGCCGAACCTCCAGAATTTTGAGAAAATCAATGTCTGATGTTTTAATGACCTAGTCTGTGGTCCTTTGTTATGGTAGTCTTAGCCATCGTGTGTGAAGGAAAAATAATGTGTGCAGAAGTTGAAACACAGAAGTTCTGAGACAGGATAGTCATGGAACTACATTAATTAACTCAGATTCAGAAACAGGAAAATTAAAAAAAAAAAAAAAATTTTCACCTGATGAAGCAGAAGTCAGTTCACGACATAAAGTCAGGCTGTGATACAGAATACAAAGTTAAAACTACTAAATATAAACTCTGAGAATACTAGGAGTAGATGTCTTACATCTAGGACATTGAAGGCAGGACCAAGTTCCCCCAAATCATCCCTTTTTCAGCTTTGTCAGAATTGTTTTGGGGACAAGGCCAGAGATCCCAATAGTTTTCCACTAACTAGATTTTGGTCATCTACCTATATTAGAGGTAAGGGGCGGGGGGAAACAATAATAGTAGTTTAGTGCAAACCAGAAAGACAGCTAATCTGCCTTCCCTATTCTACAGCAATGATACAATTTATAGAGAAAACAAGCCAGGTAAAGTCTGTATGCAGGTTTAGCCAGGCCGCACAAGCAGAGAGATGTGTTGCAATTCCTGTTTTTGCAGTTTTGCTCTGCCCAGCTCAGGATTTGGGGGCATTTCCAGCCTCCATGCTCAGCATGAGTTGATGACTTGTAGGAAGCGGGGGAGGAGAAAATAGTTCAACAAATAGATTAGCAGGAAATGGAGAAAGAAAAAAAAAACAATTTGGGGCTTCTAATTTTAAATAGGCTCCATTATAGAACCTTTGTTCAAGCAGAACAAGACAATATGTCTACTGCCAACAATGGTTTGGGCAAAACTGTGTTTACTTTTTATTTATAAAATATGTCAAATATGTGCCCTGTATTTGTAATATATGATTCAACAAATGTAGGAGTATGTAGGAGTTTCATTTAAGTAGTTCTAGGGGTCATCTTTCATGGTCCAGATTATAGGATGTTTATATAGTTTTGAAATGTTGTTAGTATCCAATCTCATAAAACTGGTACCAACTTAGTTGTAAGGATATGTATTGTAATTACCGATAAAATAGAGATTTAATATGAAGAACTTATAAAAAGTTATTAGGTTGATGCAAGCAATGTGCAAACTTCCAGACTAGAATTATGCTTATTTTTTTTTTACATAGACTCATCCCTAATTCAAATACATTTACAACAATGTAGAAATGTGTATGACTTTGAAAAACAATATTATTCTCAGTTTCAAAGGCTTTCTAGATGATTTAGATTGCCTGCTTCACACAAGGACATTTACTTAAGAGAGTACTTTTTCAAAAGAAATTCTATTAGCTGAAATGTAGAAGATAAAGTTTCTTGCACTTGACCCTAGAAGCTCATCTTTCTGGAATATTTCTTCTGAGTGTTTACTTTTCTAATTACTTCTGCATAAGCCAGCAAAGTTTCCTCCTCCTGGCCTTAGGAGTTCTTCTGGCCTCCCGTATTTGCACAAGGAATCTAAATATTTGCGAGACTACTTGCCCTGGCTCTTTCCTCCTTGGTTAGCAAAGTCAAACATCACTTAGTCTCAGACTCTGTCACCGGGATGGAGGGGATGCTAGTTAGTCTTTGAGAGTTTTGTTTATTTGGTCTGCTGACAACATCCGTTCTGCAGCAAGGGGCCCTGTTTATTCATTCACTCACCAGCCCTTGACAGGTACAAAAGCTGCTCTGCAAACTGAAGGAGTTCTCCTCTGCTGGTCAGAGGCAGATGTCACCAAATATGCACAGGTGATTCAACATGTCCTCAGGGTGCAGATGAGGAGGAGGCAGCCTCTGGCTGGGAGAGCAGGGGGCTGTCATTCTAGAATATCATTGGTAGGATGACGAAAAATGTCGCTGAGTATGGCAGAAAGAAGCAGACTACTGTTTTTCCCTTTTGTCTAAATAGGTAAAGACATCATTGACATACAATAAACTGCGCCCATTTAAAATCTGGAATGTGAAATATGTATGTGGGTGCTTATAAATACAAATGAAGACAACCAGCTCCATAATTAATGTAAGGAAGCTATTCACTATGCCCAGAAGGTCCTCTTGCCTTTTTATGATTTCCCCCTGTTGTCTTCCCCAGAAGCTCCCTCCTCTGCCCCAGGGAATTCTGTCACAGAGACTGGCTTAAAAACTCTAGACGTTTCTATGAATGAAATCATACAACATGAGCTCCTTTTTGAGAAAGAGCAGAGGTCTGGCATATTTCGCTCAAAATAATTATTTTGAGATCCATCCATGATGTAGTATGTATCAGTAGTTTATTGTTTTCATTACTGAGTATTAGAATATATTTTGTTAATTTATTCATCTGATGATGGATTTTTCCCCCCTGTTTCTGGATACTTCAAATGAAATTGCAATGAGGAAAGTGTAAGTAGTTGGGTTCCTGTTTGTTTTGTTTTGCTTGCGGTGCTGGGCATAAAACCCAGAGCCTCCTGCACGCTAGCCAAGTGATCTACCCCTGAGTTATATCCTGAGCCGAGGTATAACTCTTTGAAAGGATGTATGCATTTATTTTGTTTACTTCTCTCAAGTATATATAGAGGGATAGAAACACTGAATCATATGGTAGTTTAAACCTTCAGAAACTGACCATCTCTATATATTCTTCTTTTGCAATTTTTAACATTTTACAATTTTGTAAACACCTATTTGTTGTACATATAGTGGCGCTCAGTGTGATATTTTGGTACATGCAAACATTATACACCGATATTATTAGGCAATGTGTTACCGCTACAAACTCTTATTGATTACAGACTTGCTCCCCTGGTCTGTGGCTTTGCTAAACCACCTCTTCATAGCACCACTAGAACTTAAATATTTTTTAGTTTTTGTGACTTTTCCTTTTATCACTTTTTTTTTTTTGATTATACTCAGTGTCACATCTAAGAAATAGTTACCCAATTTACTGTCAGAAAGGTTTTTCTCATATCTTCTTCTAGAAGATTAATAGTGTTAGATTTTTTTCACATTCAGGGCCATAATCCAATCTTTTAACTTGTATATAAGGTCTGAGGAATGAATGAAAGTTGTTCTTGTTCTTTTTTTTTGTCTTGCTACCAAGTATTCAATTATTCATTCAAGTATAGTATTGGTCAGGGTTCGCTAGAGTAACAGAGCTCACAGAACACATATATGGTTAAAGGGGATTTATCAAACCAGCTCACAGTCCAAAGCAGTGTCATCCCAGGTTTCCAACTGCACTTGGAGAGCTGGAGGAACCAGCCACAGGTCGAGTGGTCCAAGAGCTGGAGTCTCAGAATCAGAGCGACCACGAATTCAGTCCCAGCCGAAGATGGCAAGGCCAGGAAACTCTCTGGAGAAATGATGGTGAAGATGCGGTTCAAAGCGCTGAAGACTAATATCTCAGCTGACAGCAGATACCCTGTCTTCAGAAAGAACTCTTTTATCCAGGTCCTGTGCTTGATTTGATATGCATTGAATTTATACATCAATTTGATCCATACATTTTGTCTGTTTTTTTGTTTGTTTGTTTCCATCTTGGCTAAGAGCAGAAAATGTATCTCTGCCAAGAATAGCTCATTTTGATGGAGGCTTTGCAATCAAACAGGGTTATAAATGTAAATTATACTTTCCATCAACCGATGAGTTTGAATATGATAACTTCAGGGGAAAAATGAAGAGAAGTTCAGGGGAGAATTGGATACCTACATTCAGTTTTGACTAATTAATCATTATTTTGATAATTTGTTTAATAACTAA
>PVLC010021428.1:0-27988 GCA_004027655.1 Graphiurus murinus
AGGAGGAGGAGGAGGAGGGGGAGGAGGAGGAAACACTAGAATGAAAAGAGAATGAGAGGGAAGGAGAGGGAAGAGGAGGAAGAGAGATTTTCATCATTTTTTTCTTGAGTATAAGACCAGTCTAAAGCATTTGGTGTTTTAACATTGCTTTGAGCTTTGGGGTTTGGAGGGGTCACTAAAGATTGAGCCTAGGGGCATTTTACTTTTGAACCACACCCCCAGCCCATTTTATTTTTTGTTTTGAAGCAGTGTTTCCCTAAGTTGTTGAGACTGACCTTGAATCTGTGATCCTGCTATCTCAGCCTGCCAAGCACTGGGATTGCAGGCATACACCACCCTCCCTAGCTTAGTGTTGGTTTTTCCTGCCTTCTTTTCTAAACCCTTCTCCCGGCTTTCTTGAACCCTAATTGTTGTTCCTTTTCAAGTCCTTTTTCCAAAGGTTCCCATAATCCATAATTATTTCCCACATTCCTCTTTATCAAATAGCTCATTCCTTTGGAGCCATCCAAGTGGATCCAGCTAATTACCTTCACAGCAACAGCCTGTCAACAACCAAGAAATAGCTTGATTTTTTAAAAAATTTTTCTTCAATGCCTTTCTGAGTTAGTGGGATATCAGAGTTTCCCAAAGTAAAATGAGAAGGGAAGTTTTGGAGATCTCTTCTGCCTAAGCTATTCCACCTGGTTTTGTTTCATTCTTTCCTTTATCCTGAGGTCTATGAAGTTTTCAATTCTTTTTACAGTTAGGCAGCAGGGCATCAAGCAAGCCCATGGGGTGACGCAGTGATGGCACCTTTTCTTTGATGCCTGCCTTGTTTCTAAGTTAGATGCTCCTGCTCTGGTTTGAATGTGTTCCCAAAATTCATGAGTTGGAAATTCAATCTACAAATTCATACATTAGTGGTATTTGGGGGCGGAGCCTTTGGGAGGTAATTAGATCATGAGAGTTCTGCCCTTATGAATGGATTTGTTCATTCCTAGATTAATGGATTAATGGAGTAGTGGGTTCATGAGAGTGTCTTTGTTATAAAAGAGAATCTTTGGCTTGCTTGCTATTTTGCCATGTGATGACACACCAGATGCAAGTAGGTGCCAGCACCATGCTCTTGAACCTCTTAGCTTTCAGAACCATGAGCTAAAAAACCTTTGTTCTTCATAAATTACCCAGTCTGTGGAATTCAGTTATAGCCACTAAAATTGGACCAAGATACTGCCTAATTTCCTTTGGTTCTAACAACTTCATGTATCAACGTGACTTTCCAGCCTGAAATGCTAAGTGTTTAAGATTCTTTGCAAATCCTTTCTACAGCTTCATTAGATAACTACTGTCGGAAAGAGTGAAGGAAATCTGGAGGAGGGGTAGCTTCCTTAGTGATTAATTGGGACTGGTCCATATTTAATTATGGCTCTCAACCTAGACTTTATAATTTAAACTTTACTAATAGACCTCTTGATTTGCCAGCCACTTCTACAGACTGTCTTTGAACTAAGAGCCTGGCTTATCTTTGGAATTAAGCATGCAGTATTACCCTCCGGTCTTCAATTTGGTGTGAGTCATTCAGTCCCTAAATCAAACAATGTGTCAGGAAGCAAATTGGTTTCCCTGGACCTCAGTCACTGATAATAATGAGCCAGACAGTTCCACTTTAACTTCTTCAGGACAATTCCCTGGTGCCTGTGACAAGCTCATTTCCATAAATATCTTTGTGTGTGTGTCTGTGTGGTACTGGGGATTGAATATCTTTGGGGCCTACAAGTACCCACATCACTTGGGTATTACTATAGAAGGATATGCTTCACATTTAATATTTTTTGTGGGAAATGTAACCAAAAAGGTAATCATTCAAGTAGTTTTTCCTAAGTCATGTATATTTGGTGACTCTGCTATCAAATGTTCATTACAATAACACATCATATTTACCCATGATCTTTGGTAGAGAAAGAGTTTCAATTTTACATGAAAAATTCAAGTCTAAGCCAGAAGTGGTGGTACATTCCTATAATCCCAGTACTTGAGAGGCTGAGACAGGAGGATCACAGGTTTGAGGCCAGCATCAGCAAGTTAGTAAGACCCTGTTTCAAAATAAAAATAAAAAATATGGGGGTGTAGCTCAGAAGTAGAATGCCTGTGGGTTTGATACTCAGGAAATGAAAAGAAGAAAGGAAAGGAAAGAAAGAAAAAAATTGAATTTAATTTCCTGAATTACATTTCTATTTTGAAGACCTGCCTTAAATTTTTAGACAGTGAATAAGGTCCCCTGTTAAGACAAAATTATATTTGCTTAAATATTAATAGGAAATAAACTCACCAAATTTCTTTCTTTGGTATAAGAGATTGAACACAGAGGCATTCTACCTCTGAGCTCTACCTCCAGCCCTATTTTATTTTGAAACAGGGTCTCACTAAGTTGATGATGAATCTTACTAGGTTGCTGATGCTGGCGTTGAACTTACCATCCTCTTGTCTCAGCCTCCCAAGTATTGGAATTACAGGTGTGTGCCACCATGCCTGGCATCAAATTTCGGATAGTGATGGATATCTTACAGAAACATAAATAGCCTTCATGTATTCAGACAATTAACATCAAACTGAGATGGAGAGAACAGTTCTGAAATAGGGCCATAGCACTGTAATGTCTTTTCTAAAAGTGCTAATGCTAATATTCATGAAATATATAGCCAATAAGATAAGAAAGTAGCAGGAATGGTTTGAAATTAAATCACTTCTTAGAATACAATATTATGCTCATCCATATAATAAGAACACATTTGAATGACCACTTTTCTTCGTCAACCTGACTTTAACATTATTACCTCAATCCTGAATCAAGATTAAATGAAAGAAAAGCTCTATGCTAAAGGCTATTCTATAAGGTAACAATATCAACTTGTGTCTGCATGGAGAAGGAGGAAGGAAGAAATTAGGCCCTGGCTAATCTGGTGCCTTGCATACTAGACAAACTTTGAATAATCATTTATCATGATGATGGAAAATAATTAAATTAGCTATCATACATCTTCATGGGTGCCAAAGTTATTAGCATTTAAATGAGAGCAGAAAGAATTTAAGTTGTTACCAAAGAGGAATGTACAGGAAGAAAATATCATGTGAACTTAGCCTGAAGATTAAACACTGTCAATAGCCTGCGAATTTAATAAAATTCACAGAGACACATAAGCTAAACCAGCCAGTAGCTGTGTGTATAGATACATGTTCAAAATGTCTTAGCTTTTAATTTTTTCTTCTATTTTTGATCTAGCAGAGCGATGACATTCCTACCATATGTACTTACAAACAATACTAAGTAGCAAAGTTCCAATCCAGAAATTGATGGAAATCACTGCTGAGGAAGAAGAGAGGGCATCACACACAATTTCATTTTTATGAATTCGTTCTTCCTCAAAATGAGGTTCCGGAGCCACCCCAAATTGTCCAAGGATTTCCCTCGAATGGAACTTTTGGATCATGCCCTCAGTCTCTCCACAGATAATGTTATGTCCATTCCCATCTTTTGATAAAGTGCAACTGAAATTGCCTTGAAGAGTTAGCTCTCTATTATACATGCACCCTTTGCAAATCCCAGTGAAGCCAGAAATCCTCAGCGGGGTTTCCCCACCATTTCACATTTCAATCAAGTCAATTGGGTGGAAAATCAGCCAGCCTGGCAACATTGCAAAAGGTTATGGTCTATTCTATTCTCTATATTTTTAAAAAAATAAACCTTAAGTGTTAGAAATGTTTTGATATACAATATAAAGTCTAAAGGTGGCGCACAGTTCTCATGTGGCTCCCGCTTAGCTTCCCATTATTAACACCTTGCAGCACCCCGCAGCATCCGTCACAACCAATGAGCCGATATTGACGCATTGTTCGTATCTGAATCCCTTCCTTACTCACATTTCCATAGTTTTTACCTAATGCCCTTTTTCTGTTCCAAGATCCCATCTGAGACCTGACATTAAATTTAGTCATTTAGTCATATGTTTCCTTTGTCTTCTCTATATTGTGAGTTTTTCTAGGCTTTTTTTTTTTTTGTACTGGGAACTGAACCTAGGGGCATTCTACCTCTGAGATATACCCCAGTTCTATCAGCCCTATTTTATTTTTTTATTTTGAGACAGGGACTTGCAAAGCTGCTGAGAGTCTCACTAAGTTGCTGAGGCTGGCCTCGAACCTGCGATCCTCCTCTCTCAGCCTCCCAAGTACTGGTATTACAGGAATGGGCCACCACACCTGACCCATACTTCCTTGTTTTTGATGATCTTGACAGTTTGGAGAAATACTTAATAACTGTGTGTTTTGTATACTGTACTTCTATTTGAGTTTGTCTGATGTAATTCTCAAGATGAAACAGGTTATACATTTGGGGCAGGAAGGCTAGACAGAGCCATTCTGTCCCCATGATTTATCCCTGAGCATGTTAACCCCGACCACTTGCCTGAGGTAGGCGCTGTCAGGTCTTCCCACCATAAAGAAGCTCTTTGACTCTCCTTATCATTGACAAAGGCACTATGTTACTGCCCCACACTTAGAGGGTAGGGAGTTATCCATTATCCTCCAAGGATATGGAGAAAGGAATATACAGTATTTGGAATTCTTCTGCAAAAGATATTTGCCTATTTCTTCCCATTTATTTGTTTTTTTAATCATTAATTTATATTAATATAAATTCATGGATATTGGCTTTCCACCTGGAGTTATAACCCAGTACTACATCATACACTTAGTTGTTCTAATTGTTCAAGCTCTGCCCATTGGGAGCCTTTTCAGTTAACTCCTGTGTCCCTCTGACGTACCCTCATCATTGTGGTTTTCTCTGGGGGGACATTTCCTCATTTGCTGCTCCAGGATCAGTCTGCATATTTTCGCCCCCAGTTGTAGAATCACGGGCTCTTGAACATTTTATTGGGGAATTGTATTAGAAACCCAGCTCTGGGGGCAGGTGTGTGCATTGTTATCCTACTGCTGTCGTTTCTAGATCCTCTCTGCTGACTCAAATAAATGCACACATGCATTCTAACCCACAGATATACAGAGTATATCCTTCTACAAGTATTTCTATATACATATTACTATAAATGTTTCTACAGGTAAATACCTGTAACTCTATTAAACTAAGCATGAGTTAACTCCATTACACTAAGCACGGGTTTAACTCTATTGACCTGAGCATGAGTTTATATTGTCCTTCTAACTCAAAGCATTCTAGATTTTACCCCTTGTGTAACTATAATCTCCCTCTTGAACACGGAGAAGCCAATTTCCTACCACCCACCATCCCTAACTTCTTAATTTCTCAGTTTCAATATACATGTGTGATGGTTTCTCAGTTACTAATTTGTATATCTGGGGGGACTGACATCATCAACAGGAGTACGATTTTTTTTTTTTTTTTGGCGGTACTGGGGATTGAACTCAGAGGCATTCTACCTCCAAGCTACACCCCCAGCCCTATTTTTATTCTTTATTTTGAAACAGGGTCTCACTAAGTTGTGGAGTGCCTCACTAGGTAGTTGAGGCTGGCCACGAACCCGGATCCTCTGGTCTCAGCCTCCCAAATGCTGGGATTACAAGCGTGCGCCACCACGCCCGGCTCTGGAGTACGATTTTTATGCACTGTTTCTTTTGCCTTTGGAAGTTACAGACTCTGCTCCTTTTCAGCCACTTCTTCTTCCAACTCCTCCAGTAAGTTTGCTTCATACTCTTGTTAGATGCTTTGCCGCATTCTGCATTCCGTTCTAGGACTGGCTGACCTCCTCGATGGTTTATAGTTTGGTTTGCAAGCCTTAAGATTCTTTCTTTGTGATATAAAGTTCTATAGATTGTGATACATGCATAATGGCATGTTCACCATTACAGTATTATAGAGAGCAATTTCACCACTCTACAAAAAGAAGTCCCTGTACTCGACTCATTCAAACTTCTCTATCCTCCTCTGAATTCCCAGCCAACACTGATATTTCCACTGTTTCTATTTCACGGTTTCCAGAATGCTAACAAAGGAAGAAAAGTATGTAACTTTTTCAAGTTGTCTATAAACCTACAAACATTCACATGTAAGATTTTGCAAGTTCATATTTTTTATCAGTTGGGTAAATACCTAGCAGTATGAGAGCTGGATCATATAGTAAGACTCTATTTAGCTTGGTGAGAAACTGCCAAGCTGTCTTCGAAAGTGGCTGTACTGTTGCATTTCCTGTTGTAATGAATGAGAGCCCCTGTTGCTTTGTATCCTGAATTTGGGGGATGTAGTTTTATCTCCTTGTTTTAATTTGCATTTCCTTAATTATAATGATATTAAGCATTTTTTTACATGCTTATTTGCCATCTATGTATCTTCTTTGGTGAGGTGTCTTCTTATCTTTTGACTTTTTTTGTTAGGAGCTTTATTGAGATTATAACTCTTATACAATAAATTTCACCCTTTTAAAGAATACAGCTCAGTAGATTTTAGGGTAGTCAATGAATTGTACAAGAATCTATTCTGGACATTTTATGTAGATGTGATGGTCTCACAATATGTCTTATTTTATGTGTACCTTCTCTTATTTACCTCCTTTTACTTAGAATTATGTCTTCAAGTCTTATACATGTTGTAGCATGTGCCGGTATTTCATTCCTTTTTTGTTGCCAATATTCCATTTTATGTCTACATCTCTTTTTATCTTTTCATCAGTTGATAGACATTTGGGTTTTTTAAAAATGCTTTTTGTCTACTGTGAACAATGCCATTATAAACATTCATCTACAGGTATTTTTGGACACTGGCTTCCATTTCCTTGGGGATACACCTAAGAGAAGAATTGCCCGGTCATATGGGAACTTTTTTGCTAACATCGCTGAGGAACTGCAAACTCTTTTCCACAGTGGAAACATCAGTTTCTGTTTCCAGGATGTATGGAGGCTTCCCATCTCCTCACATCCTTGCCAACACTGTTTTCCTCCTCCTCCCCTTTTCCCTCCTTCTCTTCCTCCCTCTTCCTCTTCCTGCTCCTCCTGTCTGTCTTTCCCTCCCCCCTTTCCATCCTCTTCCTCTTTCATTTCTTCACTCTTCTTCTTTTTAAAGTTATACCATCCTGGTGGGCGTAAAGTGGTATCCCATTGTAGATTTGAGTTGTATTTTATTTTTCTTTCTTTCTTTCTTTCTTTCTTTCTTTCTTTCTTTCTTTCTGTCTGTCTTTCTTTCTTTCTTTCTTTCTTTCTTTTTTTCTTTATTTTGCAGTACTGGGGATTGAACCCAGGGGCATTCTACGTCCAAGCTGCAACCCCAGTCCTATTTTTTTTATTCTTTATTTTGAAACAGGACCTCACTAAGTAGCTGAGGACTAAGTAACTGAGGCTGGACACAAATCCGGATCCTCCTGTCTCAGCCTCCCAAGTGCTGGGATTACAAGTGCTTGCCACCACACCCAGCTGTATTTTATTTTTCTTATGAATAACAGTGTTGAGCAGCTTTTCATGTGCTTATTGGCCACGGACATATCTTTTTTATGGAAATGTCGATTTTCTTACTTATTTATTTTTGTATGTCTATGCATATAATGCTCACAGTTTCCTTACCCAGTCATTTGTTGATGGACGTGTAAGTTGTTGCCAGATTTGGCCTGTTGAGAGTAATGCCACAATGAATAAGAAAGTGTGGCTGAAACAGGAGGATAGCAGGTTCGAGGCCAGCCTTAGCAATTTAGTGAGACCCTGTTCAAAATAAAAAACAAATAGGGCTGGGGGTGTCAGAGGTAGGATATTCCTGGGTTAAATCCCTGGTACAGAAAGAAAGAAAGAAAGAAAGAAAGAAAGAAAGAAAGAAAGAAAGAAAGAAAGAAAGAAAGAAAGAAAGAAAGAAAAGAGAAAGAGAGAAAAGAAAATAAACCTTATGTGTAACTATAGTTATGACAAAGCACAGCCTCACGTCCTCAATATATTTTAAGTTTACCTTTCTTCTTATCCAGGAAGTGAACTAGGAGGCAAATTCACAAACTCAGTGCAAGGCTATGATTCCTTCATTTCTTGTTATTCTGCTTCCTGGACAGATTAATCTTGTCACAAGGGCAAGATGCTATTCCAGGATGCAAAAACTCTTCACATTTTCAGACAACTATACCTGGAAACAGGATAACAGGTTTATTTTGTTTGTCGTTTGTGTGCTGGGGATTAAATACAGGGGCATTCTACCTCTGAGCTACACCCCCAGTGCTTATCAGTTTTTGTTTGAACAGGTCTTGCTAGGTTACATTGCTGTGGCTGTCCTCACATCTGCAATCCTCCTGTCTCAACTTCCCAAGCAGTGGAATTACAGGCATGCACCACCATGCCTGGTGATAGCAGTGTTCTTACTAATTTAGACTTTGATATTCTGAAACAGAATGAAGCAAGAAAGACCTCACTCTGACCTTCTCCAAATACCCTCTAAGGCAAAGCCCTTTTTGTCCAAAGCGAGGATTTCGTTTTGGGAAGTCTTTGTCTTATTCTTATAAGATCCAACCCTGCAACTGTTAATCATATATCTCTAGGGGGCAATCCTGAATTTATATGCCAGTCTCCAAGAACGTTGCAAATATTTATTGTGTATGTGTTCTTCCCCAGACGCCCCCAACGCCTGCCCCAGGACACTTGCAGTGAGTCACAAAAGATGCATGGGTGGACTCTGCCAGTCGGCATTCTGCTCTGGTAAGCAGCCCCTTTTATCCATGGAAAAGATTCCAGGTCTCAGTCCAAAGAGGTTGTACCTTTTACTGAACTCATGGCTGGGAACTTTTCTCTGCCTGACCCACCAGGAAATTCCCATAATTAGGAAGGATTCCTTTTATTTAAAATATCACTTTTTGTTCGAGTATATGGTATTCAGGATTACTACTTTTGTCCTCAGTAAATTCACGAGAATGCATATTTTGGGATGGAGAGAACAGGTGTAATAGGCAGCGTTCTTGAGTAGAGCTCCATCTGGTGGCCAAGAGTGGGTACAGCCACACGTCAAAGGCAATCGCCTGGGAATTAAAAGCGAAAACAGGTGTCCCAAGAAGCAATGAACAATCAGGCCTTGACAATCTTCTCTGTCCACTCCTGGTCCATTTTCTGGGGCATAGTTTATAACTGTAGCTGTACAACTTATTATTCAGAACGCAGAAGTGAGCCGGGTGTGGTGGTGGCACACACCTGTAATCTTGGTACTTGGGAGGCTGAGATAGAAGGATTGCAGGTTTAAGGCCAGCCTCAGCAACTTAGCGAGGCTCTCAGCAACTTAGCAAAGACTCTGTTTCCAAATAAAAAATAACATAGGGTTTGGGGGGCGGAGGTATCTCAGAGGTCTAATGTTCCTGGATTTGACCCCCATACCTAAAACAACAACAACAACCAAAACAAAACAAAACAACAAAAATACAGAAGAAACACATCGTATGCCTGCAGGAAGAGCACCAAAAGAAGAGTGGTCACCTGCCACAGGTGAAGGAGGAGGGACCTCGGGGACCCGAGCTGATGAGCGGTCCTGCCCTGACCTTCACAGAGAGCTGGCCTGCGACACCTTGACTTTACATCTGGACTCAACACCAGGAGACAAGAAAATTCTGTTGTTGAAGCCATCTGCTCGTGGTGCTCTGGTGTGGGAGTCCTAGCAAACTCATGAGTATTTCATTACATTTATTATATCGGACTTTTTTGTGTGTGTGGTACTGGGGGTTGAACCCAGGGGCATTCTACCTCCGAGCTACACCCTCAGCCCTATTTTAATTTTGATTTGGAAACAGGGTCTCCCTAAATTGCTGGGAGCTTCACTAAGTTGCTTAGAATCTGAGATCTTCCTGTCTTAGCTTCCAAGGTACTGGGATGACAGGTGTATGCCCCTATGCTTGGATATATTTGTACATCCTGATGTGGTACATTAAGATAATGTGATATATTATACAATACAGAATAATCAAATGAGGGTAATAAGTATTTCCCTCATTTCAAATATTAGCCATTTTTATGTGTTGGAAATTTCTACTTTTTTTCAGTCATTTTGAAATATATCATAGATTGTTTTAGCAATAGCTACCCTACTGTGCTGTAGAACTAAGCCACACATGGTGGCGCGCACGCCTATAATCCCAGTACTTGGGAGGCTGAGGCAGGAGGACCACAGGTTTGAGGACAGTCCCAGCAATTTAGTGAGACTCTCAGCAACCTAGTGAGACCCTGTTTCAAAACAAAAAATAAAAAGGACTGGCAGTATAGCTCAAAGGTAGGGCACCCCTAGGTTTAATCCCCAGTACTACAAAAATGGAAAGGTGGAAAGAAAAAAGGAAGGAAGGAAGGAAGGAAGGAGGGAGGGAGGGAAGGAGGGAGGGAAGGAAGGAAGGAAGGAGAAAGGAAAGGAAGGGCCAGAACAAATTTTCCCTCTCTATGTTTAATGGTTGCTCTAGGGATTCTCATATCCATTCTCACTTTATCTCAGCTTATCTGGAGCAAAAATTGTATGCTATCACATAAAACAGAAGAAACTAACACATAAGGCAGAAGGAACTAACAGCAGTTATCATTTCATTTACCACTTGCTGTCTTTTGTATTACTATTGTCATATATTTTACTTTACATATTCTATAACCCCCACCACATATTATTATTTTGTTTAAGTAGTTGTTTTTAAAGAAAGCTAAAGGAAGAAGAACCCACTGTATTCACGAGCATCCGGCCATTCCCAGCACCTTCAGATTTTCTGTAGCGCGAAGCCCATTTGGCGCCCGTTCCTTTGGCTTGAACGGCTTATCTGAGCGTTTCTTGTTAGCTAGTCTACCGTCTTCACATCCTTCCATTTTGATTCATTTGCAAATGTCTGCCTTTCACTTTCATTTTAAGTTTTCTAGTTCTTTGCACTTCTAAATAAATTCTAGAATTATCTTGTCAATTTCTGGGGGGAAAAAATCCTGCTGAGATTATGATTATATTAAACCTATGGATCAATTCCAGAGACCTGACATCTTCCCACATTAAATATTCCAGTTCATGAATTTACTTTATTCCTCTACATTGTTGTATTTTCTATAGTTTTACATTAATGTTTAGTGACATTTGTCCACAGGACATACTTATTTGGCATTATTTAGTCCTTTACATTTTGAGATGCTATTATGAATGGTATCATTTCAATTTTCTTTTTCTTTTGGTACTGAGATTGAATCCAGGGGGCATTATACCTCTGAGCTACAACAACGGTCCTTTTTATTTTTATTTTTTATTTTGAAACAGAGTCTTGCTAAATTGCTGAGTCTGGCCTCAAACCTGCCATCCTCCTGTGTCAACCTCCCCAGTGCTGTGATAATAGATGAGCACCACCAAGCCAGGCTCTAAAAAAATGTTTTTAACTACTAATTAAATAAAATGCAACTGATTTTTATATATTGACTTTATTGGCCATGACCTTACCAAATTTACTTTCTAATTCTATTAGATTATCTGTGTATGTGTTGTGATATTTTATACGCTAATCATGCGAATGAAACTTATGACACTTTTATTCCTATCTCTTCAATTCTTATACCTTTGTTTTCTTGCCTGAAGGTACTGACAGTGCTGATTAGAACTGCTGCCAGTGAGTCTCCTTATCTCATTTCTGCCTCAGGGAAAAGCTAGTCTTCTACCAGCGTGTACAATGCTATCTGTCGGTGTTTAAATGTACCTTTGATTTAATTATTTTGAGTCTACTAGGTGTTAAATAAAGATTTTATCATGGCTTCCTTTGATAGCTCAGCTGGTAGAATGGAGAATTGTAGGATTTTATCATGAATATTTGCTAAATGTTATCGACCACTTTCCCTGCATTTATTGGGGTGATCTTATAATATTTGTCCTTTATTCTCCTAAAGAGATGAGTAACATTGATGGAGTTTTGGGTGATAAAGCCTTCCTTCCTTCCTTCCTTCCTTCCTTCCTTCCTTCCTTCCTTCCTTTTAAAATATTATTGCTGGGTGAGATTTTGTTATGTTTTGTTTAAATTATTTGCATCTATATTTGTGAGGCAGATTTATCTATCATTTGCCTTTTTTTACAATGTCCTTATCCATTTTTATTGTCAATATTATGCTAGTTCCATAAAATTGAAAAATGTTCTCACTTTTCCTAATCACTGGAAGAATCTGACGTTGTTTAATTGCAAATACTTGGAAGAATTTGCAATTGAAGTCACGTGCATCCAAAGCTTCGTCTGTTTGCGGCCAGAGGCTTTTAAAAACAGATCCTAATTTTGAACATGTATAATACGATTTTCTAGTTTTTTTTGAGGGGGTACTGGGGATTGAACCCAGAGTAATTCCAACTCTGAGCTACCCCTGCCCCAAAGCCCTATTTTTAAATCTTTTGTCTTAAAACAGGGTCTCACTACGTTGCTGAGAGTCTAAATTTCTGAGGTTGACCCTCCTGCCTCAGCCTCCCATGTACTAGGATTACAGTGTACACTGCCACCCCTGACTTGGTCAATATTATTTTTATAGAAAATTTTCTATTTTTTTATTGTGCACTGTAATCCTACATCTTGATGCAGTTCAGGGTGACAGGCACACATGCACACAGCACTGGTTGAGCCTCCCCCAGCTCCCCCGCCCCTCTCCCTCCCCGCCTTCCCATGCTCTGCACAGTGATTGGCTTTGCTCGGTGTGTGTTTGCACATCAAGTCCATTGAGGCGTCTCCCTCTTCAAGTCTCCCCCACCCCTGCCCTGTCTCCCTCAGTTAGGTCCGCTCCTTCATGCCGCTAAGGTTTCTCCTCTTTATCTGGAGTCCCCGCTGTGTCCCAGTTTCTCCCTAGCTTCCACATATGAGGGAGAACTTCTGACCTTTCACTTTTTGTGACTAAGTAATCTCCCTTAGAATGATGTTCTCCGGCTCCATCCATTCCCCTGCAAATGACATAATTTTGTTCTTCTTTACGACTGAATAGAATTCCATTGTGTATATAGCGCATTGCTTTGTAATCCATTCATCTGTTGATGGACATCTTGGCTGGCTCCACAGTTTGGCAATTGTGAGTTGTGCAGCTATAAACATAGATATACATGCATTACTATGGGAGTCTGGTTTCAGTTCTTTGGGGTAGATATCCAGAAGTGGTAATTTGAAAAACTTCATGAGAGAGCTGACAGAATGAGAGAAGACCTTTGCCAGCTACTCCTCTGATACAGGACTAATATCTAGAATATACAAAGGACTCAAGAAACTCACTGGCAAAAATAAAACCAAATAACCCAATCAAATAATGGCAAGTGAACTAAAAAGACTAATTTGGACATGTGTGTCAATTCTGACATATGTGTCAATTCTTGCATGTGTGTCAATTTGAACATGTGTGTCAATTCTGACATGTACATCAATTTGAACATGTGTGTTGGTTCAGACATGTGTGACATGTATCCATTTTGACATGTATGTCACTTGGAACATGTGTGTTAATTCAGACCCTACACTATAAGCCCATCAAAGCTTTCCCCCAAGGAGACCACTCTTTCCCTAGGAGGAGCTATGGGGACAGCTGTTACAACCAATTTTTTAAAAATATTGTGGGCTGAGATGTAGCTCAGTGGCAAAGCACTTGCCTGGCAAGTGCACTGCCCTGGGTTCAATTCCCAGTCCAAAAAGACAAAAAAAAAAAAAAGGCATGCCTCCCCTAAATTAAGCTAAAATAGTGTGTGTGTGCGTGTGTGTGTTTACACAGAATTTTTTTTTTTTTTTTTTTTTTTGCAGTACTGGGGACTGGATCCAGGGGCATTCTACCTCCATGAAGCTACACCCCCAGCCCTATTTTTTATTCTTTATGGGCCTCACTAAGTTGCCAAGAGCCTCACTAAGTAGCTGAGGCTGGCCCCAAACCTGCAATCCTCCTGTCCCAGCCTCCCAAGTACTGAGATTACAAGAGTGTGCCATCATGCCTGGCTAAGATTAAAATTCTTTGAAGTTTCAAAAAAAAAATAATTAAAGAGTCTCAGAACTGACGATTTCAGAGGCTGTTCCCGTTGTAGCTGGGGTTCTCTGCCTCAGAATTTGATGGTGACAACAGGTATTGCAGACCATCAAGGACGCAGTTTCTGAGGTCAGCTAGACCATCTCAGCAGCACACACAGTGAGCTGTCCTTGAATCTCCATCTTCCTGTCTCAGCCTCCCAAGTATTGGGATTACAAGCGTGCGCCACCACGCCCGGCTTTTGTTGTTGTTGTTGTTTTTTCAATGTGCTTGTTTGTGAGTGTGTAACTGATCAGCCCTGGAAGTGAAGAAGATACTTGATTTGGTTCAGATCCTGCGCTCACAACAGTCTGAGAACTAGTGAGCTTAGTGCCGGGCGGTTTGGCAGCGCTCATGTGTACCACGTCACAGGCTGAGGCCTGGGGGTGCGGCCATCTCCAGAGAAAACCAGAACGCAAGTACTGAAGAAGGTGTGGAGAGCACGGGCAAAACACACAGCCTTTATTACATCTCTACTCTTTTCTTTTTCTTCTTCATTCTTTTTTTGGGGGGTGGTGGGGGGAGGAATTAAACTGAAGGCCTGGTGTGTGCTAAGCGCACTCTCTACACTTGAGCTACACACCCGGCTTTATGTCTGTACTTCAGGTTTTTTTAAAGATCCATGATTTCTCATGTATAAATAAATTAAAGGAAGTTTGGACATATTCAATAGCTCCTCCTCCTTTCTATTCTGATAACCTCCTCCAAATGCATCCTGCGTTTTATGAATCTTTTTAACTCCTTGAGCATATCACAATCAATTTCTGACGTACTGTAAATTCACTGTATTTGTTGAGTCAAAATACCTCATCAAAAAAAGAAAAACAAAACCTTGAATCGGTCAGGTGTGGTGGCACACACCTATAATCTCAATACTTGGGAGGCTGAGACAGGAGGATTGCAGGTTTGAGGCCAGCCTCAGTAATTTAGCGAGACTTTCAGCAATTCAGACTCTTTTTCAATATTAAAAATAAAATAAAATAGGGCTGGGGTGTGGCTCAGAGATAGACTAGAATACCCTTGGGTTCAATCTCCAGTATAACACCAACAACAAGAAACTTTAATAAAGTTGGCCACAAGATGTCCCCCGAGTTCTAGAAGATATATATATATATATATATATATATATATATATATATATATATATATATATATATATAGAGAGAGAGAGAGAGAGAGAGAGAGAGAGAGAAAGAGAGAAAGAGAGAGGGGAGGGGCAGGTTTTTTTTTTAAATTTCATTTTATTTGCTTTGATGATGTTAACCAGATAATGCTTCATGAGATCTTCATTCTAAATCTGATTTAAAATGTTCTGCCCTTAAGAAATCAGATATTAAATGTTCAAAGTAGTAAACATCTTCAGACCAGAGTTAAAGGAATATTCCCAAATGCTAAATGTACCTGTTTCTTCTAAAGGCCCATGTTAAGCTTTGGTGTTCCTAAATTGTGGGAGTCCCTGTGGCTACCTTGAATTCTTCAGTTACCAGAAAATGCCACTACTGTTCTGTACCATGTCAGCAATATTACTCTCTTTAAGGACTAATTAAAAGTAAAGAATTAGAGAAACGTCCTGTTAATGTTTACTTCAAGATAAAAGAGGAATAAAGATGTATTTGTTTTTGTCATGAGTACCTCCTCTGGAGAAGGCTGAGGAGGTCTAGGTTGGAATGAGACTTGCCTCCGATTTTCCAAACACACCTGAATCCAGGCTGCTCTGAGCTAGCCGTGAGGACTGGCTCACTTCCTCACAGGTGTCTCATGGAAGGGACACTAATTGCCATAGGCAGCAATTCAAATCCATGCGCTAAGGTCCTAACCTTCAGTAGCTCAGAAGTGACTTGATTTGGAACAAGAATCCTTGTGGTTGTAATTAGTTAAGACAGGATCACACTGCAGTAGGGTATAGGCCCTTTTATTTATTTTTTCCTTTTTTGCGGTACTGGAGATTGAACCCAGGAGCATTCTACCCCCAAGCTACACCCCCAGACCTATTTTTTATTCTTTATTTTGAAACAGTGTCTCACTAAGTTATGGAGGGCCTCACTAGGGAACTGAGGCTGGCCCCAAACCCAGATCCTCCTGTCTCAGCCTCCCAAGTACTGGGATTACAAGCGCGTACCACCATGCCTAGCTTGGGTGTAGGTCCTTTTATAAAAAGGGAACATTTGGACACAGATGTGCCCTGCAGAGAGGGAGACTCCACAGGAGGTCCTGAGTGGTGCTGCTACAAGCCAAGGGACTCGCAGAAGCCAGAGAGGGGGCTGGGACAGATTGCACCCCATGTCTTCAGAAGGAACCAACCCTCCATGGGCTTTCCCTGGCTCCTTCCCCCTCGCCCCTTCCCTATATAGGGTATTGAGATTAACATTGATATTCTCACATATGATTTATTTTATGATATGAGACTATAATGTACCAATAAGAGTATATAGATTTTTTAAAATATACTGTTAAAAAATAAAAAGAAGGAGCCAACCCCACCCACACCATCATCTCCAGAACTGTCAGACAATAACTTTCTGCTATTTAAGCCGTCTTGCTTGTAACGGTTTATTATGGCATCTTTGGAAAACTAATATAGGCGACAGTTGCTTTAAGGAAGTGATTAATGTTAAGGACCCTAAAATGCAAACAGGAAATCAATTGATGATTTTTGGAACTGTTTTCCTTTTGTTGACACTCGCCGTCATTTAATATTCAGCTGTTATGTAGCCAGGATTTACATTTAATATTTCTCTGGGAAGCCAAAATTAAGTGATTTCCTCTAGAGTCCTAAGTGGATTTGAGTTACCTGCCCCATTAACTCATAGTTGTAGAGTCATGCCAGGAAGTCTTTACTCTTTATAGACAAGGAGATCCAGGTGGAGAGGCTACAGGAAGGTGCTCAGAGAATGTCAGAGCTTCCAGTTTCCAAGGAAGTAGGTGGGGAGATTTGCATATCTCCTTCATGTTGGCTGTTTCATAGTAGAAGGTTAAAGATGGAGTTTTTAGTTGTGGAGGTGAACAGACGTATTTGGGTTGGTCCTTCCTTCCAGTCTTCCTTTTCTTTCATTTAATTTATTTCTTTATTGTGGTACTGAGGCTGGAACCCAGAGGCGTTTTCCTCTATGCTACACCCCAACCCTATTTTATTTATTTATCTTTTATTTGGAAACAGAGTCTAGCTAAGTTGCTAAGGACCTCACTAAATTGCTGAGGCTGTGATTTTCCTCTCAGCCTCCCAAGTCCTGGGATTACAGGTGTGCGCCGCCACACCTAGCTCCTGGGGACTCTTGAAGTGAGGACTACTTACAGGTGCCGTGACGAGCAGACTAGAGATGAAATACCTACGAACCTCGAAACTAAACCGTAAACAGTGAGTCACCCAGAGGTGTCCCAGAGCACCATTCTCAGTCAGCATTTTTACTGACCACACAACTTAAAAAAGGATTCATGTGCTCACAGTTTCTTGGCCGTTCTGGTTCGGTCCACGTGAAGCCCTGTGGGGTCTATGGATCTCGGGGCAGCGCAGCAGAAAGCAGAGAGGGAGAGAGCAAGAGAGAACAAGCAAGCAAGGGGCTTCGAAGACACGAGCACAATTCTGAAGGCCACACTCAGGGACCCATCTTCTCCAGCACTCCCCACCTCCCTAGGGAACCGCCCAGTAATCCACTACAATGGGCTTGTCTACTGGTGAGATTCCAACCCTCACGACTTAACTACGTCAACCCTGAATTCTTCAGGGGACCTTCTGCGCATGACCGTAATGGCATCCTTACCCTCTACCTTTCATGTATCTGGTGAGTACCCTCTAATTAAGGGCAAATTAAACTCTCTTTTGCCCAAGGCACAGTCCTCTTTTGAGCTTTCCCTCCATCAACACAGGGATCATTACCTCTCCTCCTCTGTCGCCTTCTCCTCTGCCCTTTGCCAAGTCCCATGTTTCTGTTATGGATTGAATTGTGTCCTCCAAAATTTAGACATTGAACTGCTCACCCCAGAACCTCAGATTGCGGCTGTATTCAGAGATAACTCTTCCAAGAGCCAATTGTGGTACAATGAGGTTGCTGCTGTGGGCTTTGATCCAATATGACTGGTGTCCTTGTGACTAGAGGAGATTAGGACACAGACGTCACAGAGAGAAGGTCACTTAAGGAGAAGACCGCCATGGGAAAGCTGGAGAGAGAGGACTCAGGAGGACCAGCCCTGCCCACGCCTCCATCACAGACTCGAGGTCTTACGAATTGTGAGAAAATTAAATCCTGTAGCTTTCAGCCATCCACTTTGTGATACTTTGTTATGACAGCCCAAAGAATATAACTGGCTTGAAGACTCAGCCAACATTCATTTATTTTCATTAATTAATTAATTCATTCATTCATTCTTTGGTGCTGGGAATTGAACCCAGGGCATGCTACTATTGACCTCTGCCCTCAGCTCTTTCTATTTTTTAATTTGGAGACAGGGTCTCACTAACTTGTTGAGACTCTCACTAAGTTACTGAAGCTGGCCTCAAACCTGTAATTCTCCTGTGTTAGCCTCTCAAGTACTGGGATGACAGGCATGTTACATCACATCCAACTTATTCTGAAGCTCTTTACACTTGCTCAAAGACCCAGCCAACTTTTAACTGGCATATGGTCCCTACTCAGGACACAAATATATTAATATACCTTTAATCTTCCCCTTAGAGACGTAGCCTACTTCCAAGCATGGGGCCTACTAAATGCACTGTTGTTGATAGAGGAAAATCATGAGAAATACACATGATTGTGTGTATCTAAGTATAGATTGAGATATTTAGATAAACACACACACACACATACACACACACACACACACACACACACTCTTTCTTTCTCTCTCTCTCTCTCTCTCTCTCTCTCTCTCTCTCTAATAGAGTTGAGTCTCTTATTGGACCCTGTTCCCAGATAACATTTTATGGCCCAAGTGCCTGTTGAAAATTAAATGTTTCCGCCTTTTGTGAATCTGAAGCAGGACCTAGAGCCCAAGCTCTGACCATTACCACTGATCTCCTTAAAGTATGTGATTAGTTCTGGCATCTTTAATCACAGGGACACTGATAAGCCAATCCATCATCATCTAGAGGAGATCGGTGTTAATGGAGGCATATTATTGACACCCCCCCCCCAGGTTATATATTTCTATGATAGCAGGAGTTTTTGGAAACCAAGCCTTATGCAAAAGATTAATTTTAAGAATTTTAGGAGCTGTGGTAGAATCAGAAGTGTGTGGTTTTTATCCCATGCGACATTTCAGTGACCCTCAGCATAGAGGTTTTTGCAAGGGACCAAACAGGACATGGTGGCTTCTGAAAATCTGGCAGCGTCCTTAGGATACTGCAGATGGCAGAATAATGGCCCTCCAAAGATGTTCACATCCTAATCCTGCACCTGTGTGTATGTTCCTCTGCCTGGCAAAAGTGATTCTGCAGAGAGGACTAAATGAAGGATCCTGAGATTAGGGAGAGTGTCTCAAGATAGCTGGGATCCTCTGGTTGGGCCCAATGTGATCACAAGGATCCCTGGAAGTGAAAGAGGAGGCAGAGAGCGGAGTGATGGGGCCATGGCCAAAGGATGCAGGTGCATTCCCTCCTAGAGCCTCTAGAAGGAATGTAGTTGTGCCCACGCCTTGATTTTAACCCCACAAACCCCATTTCAAACTTCTGACCTCCAGAAATGCAAGAGAGAGTCCTGTCTTTTTAAACCATTACAGTTGTAGTCATTCATTACGGCAGCCACAGGAAACTAATACAGCGGTCCAGTAACCTGACGGCTGAGCCCAGTGTTGGGAACTGCAGAACTTCTAAGCCCTGAGCCATGTTTTAGTCAGCTTTTCCATTGCTGTGCCCCCATACCTGACAAGAGCAACTTAGAGAAGGAAAGGTTTATTTGGGCTCTTGGTGTCAGGGGTCAGTCCAGGGCGGACAGCTCCAAGACAGAAACATCATGGGGGCGGGGCATGGTAGAGGAGGGGTGCTCAGGGCAGCCAGAAGCAGGGACCTAGAGGAAGCGACCAGGGACAGATGTAGTCCCCCAGGCACACGCCCAGTGACCTTCTCCAGCCATGCGTGACCTGCCTATAGTTACGAGTAAGTCCATTCAAAATATTTTTCACTAATGAGATTAGAACCCTGATTCAGGGTTGAAGCTGCAGCTGATGGTAGAGTGTTTGTTTAGCATGCACGAGGCCCTGGGTACAATCCCCAGCATCACACAAAAAAGAAAGAAAGAAAGAAAGAAAGAAAGAAAGAAAGAAAGAAAGAAAGAAAGAAAGAAAGAAAGAAGGAAAGAAAGAAAGAAGAAATGAGAGAGAGAGGGAAATTAAACTCTGAATTAATTATTTCATCACTGAACATTCTGGGGCCACCCTATATACAACCCTAAGAGCCAGGGACAGAGCCAGGGTCCCAGGCAGCCCCCCGTCACCAGCGCAGGCCCCAGCACACTCAGCTGGGCTCCCAGGACACTGTGAAAGTCTGCCATTTTCTGTTCTGTGCATGCTTGGAAAAGGCATCTGATTAATCTGATCTAACCATCTGATCTTTCTAGTCATCTAATTAATCAAACCAGAGCAGACTGGCCTGCTATCTGCTTGATCTGATTATCAGACCAAATTGATTGATTAATTTGGTAAATTAATTCATAATGGTACATTAATGTCTGTCAGTGCCTAAATGAATTACCTCATTTAGAAGCTATTTTATCGGGCTCTTTTTTTTTTCTTCTTTTTTTTCAAAACTTTAGGATAAAAGGTGAGGCGCAAAGATGGCCGAGGGTCTTCATGGTTTGGTTTTTGGGTGTTGGGGAGGGGTGAACATTTGGGGATAATCCTCCACAAGTTCCCCAGCCCCTGCGGGGGGCAACATGGGGATTAAGTTACCACAGGCTGGTGGTGGGTCAGGGTGACCAGCCCCGAGGTTCTGGATCGCATCTGTTCTCATCGATTGAAGGACTCTTGTTTGGAGTCCACCTTGGGCAGAGCTGCATCAGAGCCGTGTGCACGTGGTAGACACACCGCTCCTGGCAAATGAGGCCTGCACCCGGCCGCATCCGGGAGCTGGATATGGGGATGCTCGCGGCCTGGCCACACCCTAAGGAGTGACGTGAGCTGGAGGGACCACGTGCAGCTGGCCACTGACTCCTCAGGAAGCGCATCCACCCGCAGGCCCTCTGAGCACGTCCAGGACAAGCCGGTCAGTAAGTGATGGGTGATGGAGGTGTCGATGCAGGTCTGACGGCGGCAGAGGCAGCGACGTCTCCAGAGTGATGGTAAAGGACTGGTTAACCACCTTTAATTTTCCTTCCTCCCCCTTTTTGCATTTGCCCACTCTCCCATCATTTTCTTCTCTCTTCAAACAAACCCTTGCCTTTCAGAATATTCCAGGTTTAAAAAGCTCTAGAAGCTGGGCGTGGTGGTGCATGCCAGTAATCCCAGTACTTGGGAGGCTGAGCAGGAGGATCACTGGTTTGAAGCCAGCCTCAGCAACTTAGTGAGAACCTATTTCAAAATAAAAAAATAAAAGGGCTGGGGGTGTAGCCTGGAGGTAGAAGGCCCCTAGGCTCCACCCCCCAGTACCACACACACACACACACACACACACACACACACACACACACACACATCTCTACATTAAGCCAAGCATGGTGGCACATGCCTGTAATCCCAGTACTTGGGAGGCTGAGACAAGGGGATAGCAGGTTCCAGGCCAGCCTCAGCAATTTACTGAGACTCTCAGCAACTTAGTGAGAACCTGTTTCAAAATAAAAACAAGAGTTGGGCGTGGAGGCACATGCTTGTAATCTGGGTTCGCGGCCAACCTCAGCTACTTAGTGAGGCCCTCCACAACTTAGTGAGACCCTGTTTCAAAATAAAGAATAAAAAAATAGGGCTGGGGGTATAGCTCAGAGGTAGAAAGCCCCTGGGTTCCATCCCCAGTACTGTAAAATAAATACATACATACATACATACATACATAAAATAAAAAACAAAATGGAGTTGGGGTGTAGTTTGGAGGTAGAATGCCCCTGGGTTCAATTCCCAGTAAAACACACACGCACGCACGCACACACACACACACACACACACACACACACACTCCATCGCACCCATGACCTTGAAGAAACAAATCCACAATAGAAAGGTTTTTTCAGCAAACCAGTGAGGAACCTGGATGGTCTCAAGTAAAACCTTGGCGAGGGGCTCTTTGGAGGCTCTGTTTGTTCTTGGTGTACCAACGAAAGTCTGGGAAACGGTGGGCCCTTCCTCATTGTATCTGGGGGGTGTGGGGGTGTAGCTATATAAATCTGCAGGGCCCAGATCCTGCCTGCCTCCGGCCTGCCTCCCTAATCCCATCAACCGCTGCAATCTAACCCATGGGTGTGAGATCCGGTCTTGGAAGTCTGTTTCCCCTTGACGGGGGAGGGGCCACATCTAGACTCGTCCTGAGCACTGGTGTAGAAGATAGTGGTGGGGTAATGGTCTCACACGGTCTCCCAACACCAGCACCCAAGGCACCTTGGAGGGAGTCAGACCCAAACACGGTTTGTAAGAGCAGAGCAGCGAAAGCTCTGTAGCTTGGTAACCAAGAAACCTAGTCCTCATGACCACCTGATCCCAAAGTACTATTTAAGCTCTCCAACAAACCAAGACACAACCCGGGGGAAAATGGCCAATGCCATGTATTTTGTTTGTTTGTTTTTATTGAAATTAAGGTGTCTGCCATGTAGCAGAATATAGACTTCATGTTGATACGAGGTTGAATCTTAGACAAGTACCCCCAAGACTCTGTCTCCACTAAGAAATAAGAATGCAGTCTCCATTGACAGACTGGTGAATTTCCTGTCTCTCTTCTACCTCCAAATAACCTGCTTGTGTCTGGACAGGTGACCAGATTTCCTTGTATTTTGGTTTTATTCATCTGAAAAATGACTCTACAGGGCGCGATCTGGAGAAAAGTACACAAAGAGCTATGTGCCTGTGTGTTTTTTAACACACTGAACCTCACTATGATGTGTAATTGTGAAGCACAAATAAAATCTTAAAAACGACTCCAGTAGTACCTACCTTACAGGGCTGTTCAGTCAATACACTTCAAAGGTTCAATAAATATTTGCAATGTGCCACTACCACCAGCAGCAAACACCAGAAACTTCGGGTTCCCGTGGACGCGCGGCATCTTAGGATTTATCCACTTGAAATGGAATAAACTTCATGAGTTTGCTCAGTCGTGACGCACATTGTGAGCTTGCCTGAGTGGATACGGCCACTGTGCTTGCCTGTGCTAAGGTCAGTCTTGATGGTATAGAACCGGCACCCTGCGGGAGGCCTCGCCCGAGACCCAAAGCGAGTGCCTTCCCTCCCCGCACCCCCCCCCACGCCAGCTCTTCTCTCCCGGGCTTACCTGGAATGTCCCATTCCACTCAGGTGATGGAAGGGGCATCAGGCTGCACACAGGTGCTGTTTAAAGTCAAGCCCCTACCTTCATCCTGCCGCCAAAGTCTGCTCATTGGTTGGTCCCTGCGGCCCTGGGGCTCCTTCTTCTCTTCACTCCAAGTCTACTCGAGACACATTTGCCTTGTCCAGCCCTAAACATTGTGGACTGTCCAAGAAATGTCTCTCTGACACTGACTTCTCTTCCTGGTCTGCAGTCGTGGTCCGTGCAGCTTAGACCTGCGGCTTAAGTCAGATTTGCAGAGTTACAGAGACGTAGAGACCACGGCAGCACTGCAGGCCAGTTAGGCACATTGAACAGTTCGCTTCTGAATGCATCTGCAATTGCTAGACTTTAGATGATTTGGTGGTGGGGGAAATCGGTCACTGGTGACAAATTACAGGTGCAGACTGAGAAGAAGAGTTGTAGAGAAATAGGGAAAGTTTGTAATCAGTAATGAAGACAATAGCTAATTTAGTAATTGGTTGCTATTAGCTAGGTATGTTGTAAGACTTTTTTTTTAATGTGTGTGTATATGTGCATGATACTGGGGATTGAACCCCAGGGCATTCTACCTGTGAGCTACACCTCCAGCCCTTTTTATTTTATTTTATTAAAATAGAACCTCACTATGTTGCTGGGCATCTTGCTAGGTTACTGAGACTTGAACTTATGATCCTCTTGTCTCAACCTCCCAAATACTAGGATTATAGGTGTGCACCACCATGCCAAGTTATTAGCTAATTTATTAATCAGTTTCTATGAGTTAGCCATCTGCAATACCTTTTCATGTGTGTGTGTGTGTGTGTGTGTGTGTGTGTGTGTGTGTGTGTGTGACTAGAGATAAAACCCAAGGACATTTTACCTCTGAGCTCAACCCTTTTTATATTTACTTTGAAATAGGTCTCAGTAGGTTGCTGAGAGTCTCACAAAGTTGCTGAGGCTGGCCTCAAACCTGCGATCCTTCTGTCTCAGCCTCCCAAGTACTGGGATTACAAACATGCACCACCACATCTGGCTTGTAGAAAGACCTTTATAAGTACAGCTGTTCCTCAGTGTCTGTGGGTTCACATTTATGAATTCCAAATATTAAACAAAATGATTTTTTAAAAAATTTCATCCGAAAATGCCGGGCATGGTGTCACACACTTGTAATCCCAGTACTTGGGAGGCTGAAACAGGAGCATCATGGGTTAGCAGCCAGCCTCAGCAACTTAGTGAGGCCCTTAGCAACTTAGTGAGACCCTGTTTCGAAATAAAGAATAAAAAATAGGGCTTGGGGTGCAGCTCAGAGGTAGAATGCCCTGGGGTTCAATCCCCAGTACTGAAAAAAAATTGCATCTGTAGTGATTATGTACAGATTCTTTTTTTGTCATTATTCCCTAAGCAATATTGTATAACAAGCATTGATATAGCATTCACATTGTATTAGGTATTATAAATAATCTGCAGCTTTTAGTATTCAAGGGTGTCCTGAACCAGTCCTCCACAGATACTAAGGATCAATTGTATTAATTCATCTGATGTTTAAAAAACAAAACAAAACTGCTTTATATATGAGGAAACCATGCCTTAGAAAAAGCCTCACATTGAGTATCTGGAATCAGATAGAAACAGATGGAGTCTGATAACACACTTGTAACAACAGTTCAAACTACAGAAGTAAGAGAATAGCAAAACAGCGGTGCTAGCTAGCTATGGCTGTGTAACAAAATCCTCCAAAATACTGTGGCTTGAAACCACCTATGCTGATTTTTTAACCATCTGTGTGTGTCAGCACTTGGTGCAACACCAGTTGGGTCCTCTGACTCCAAGACCCTCATAAGTTGTAACAAAGCTGTCAACTGGGGCTGCTGTCACCCCAGGGTGCAGCTGGGGACAGAGTGTCCACTTCCAGCCTCTCTTGTGGCTGCGGTAGGCCTCAGATCTTGCCACGCGGGTTTCTCCATTGCTGCCTGTCTGTCCTCATCCCTGTCCTCATGACTCAGGGCTTCTAATGACAGAGCTTCAGCGAGAAGCCAAGACACGGGTTCATTTTACACCTCATTTCAGAAGTGACATTCCATCATTTCGGCTGGATTCTAATCATTAGGAGCAAATCGATACCTCCAGGCCACGCTGAGGCGGAGGGATGGGAGGCAGGGGCGCCTTCGTCACTGCGCACCACAGTGACATTTGGAATTTACAAAAATCAATCTGGGCAGAACAGGTCAACTTTAAACCTAAATTGTCAGGGATATTTCCCCCACGTTTCCCAGTGAGAAATGCATATATATTGATCTTGTTTTCTTTTCATAAAAACAAATAACTTTATTATGTCTTTATTAGAACATAGAAAAAAGTCTATGCTTCTGCCTGTTTCTGAAATGCCCCCCCATGTGGGAGAGTTGCCCCACTCATTGTAACGTGGAGCTTTTCTTGGAAGCCGGGCTGACAAAGGACTGGCCATTGCTCTGCCCAGCCTCCCACCTCCCCATCTTCATGATGGCGACTGCCTCTTTCTACCCGGCACCGCTTCCCACCCCTGCCATTCCCTTGTTCAGCGGGAAAACCGGGTCAAGCTGCTCTTGCATCGAGTCCTCCCCCAAATATGACACTGTCGATCCCAGAATGGTTTTTACTGGCCTGGACAGTCGGGGAGAAAGCCTGAGGAGCCTTTGGGGGTTGCCATAGCAACCGCCAGATAAGCGCGGAGACGGGATGCGCAGGTTAAATTGACCGTCTCCTCCCGGCTGCCTGGGGGAGGGCCGGCTTCTGGAGCCTGGAGCCAGACGGGGATGTTCCCTGCATACAGAACGGCGGACGGGAGGACCGGAAAAACCACCGCAGAGGAAAGCTGGACGGAGCGGGACGTGCCAGCCCAGCCATGGGGCTCCAAGACACCCCAGCCTCAACCGCCCCTTCTCAGAACCCCTCAATCTGCATGTGCCATTAATTTAGCACCTCACATAAAGCTTCTGAATAAGGAGTTCAGTGGGGTTGGATAGAAAGGGCATGTAAAATACGGAATAGATCCTATAAGAAGTGTGCAGTACAAGAAAGGCAGTATTCTATTTCCCCACGTGACCTGCATTCTCTGTGTCCCGTATCCTCTTTTTCTATTGAACACAACCTAATTTTTCTTTCTTATAAGATGCCGACTGCCATCTGCTGACCAGACTCAGTCACTGCACATAAAATTGCAAAGGGTAACCAGCTGAGAATACTGCCTATTGTGGATGTCCTAATGCCTCTGGAGTAACTGAAGCCAAGACAGATATTTCTGCTTAACACAATCATTGTAGCAGTAGGATTGGAAAAAACCCAGTGTGACATCGCAGCTTGATAGGAGACTGGAAAAATAGAAGACAAGGCAAAAAATGCCGACTCAATAGCAAAAGGACACCCAACATTTTCCCTCCTCCAGTGCATGAACGGAGGTCAAATAGTGGTAATCCCAGCACTTACTCATAAACACTTAGTTGGCAGTATCATCACAGAATCCTTTAAGGAGGAAATGACAAGTTCTGACAAAGCTAAAATCAAGGGAAATGAATAAACAAACGAGTCATTTAGGATTTCGCCTCAAGGGTCACTGTTTCAGAGTCAGGTGCCTGGGTCGAGAGCGTGTGGTCCCCATTCTTGTACAAATGCAGTTTGCTGCGGTTCTGATCTTGAATATCCCAAAGGTCTAAACGCTAAAGGCTTAGTGGCCATCCGGCGGTGCATCAGTGGGTGGAACCTTTAAGGGGAGGGGCCTGGGGAGGAAGGTAGGCTATTGGGGCATGCCCTTGATGGGGATATTGGGACCCTGGACTCTTTCTGTCTTTTTCTCTTTCTTTTTGTCTTCCATGAGGTAACCGAGTTTCTTTACTGTATGCTCCTGTGATAATGTACTTCGTAGCTTCAGGTCTAAAGCAATGTGACCAGTGATCATTGACTGAAACCATGAGTCAAAGTAAACCTTTCTTCCCTTAAGTTGTTTATCTCAGGTAATTTGTCACAGTGACAGGAAGCTGACTAACATGGAGATCTATATACCATATGTCCAATACTTGAAGCTATTAATCGAGGTATATACAGCTTCATAAGGATATTGATTGCCAGTCTAGAGTTCAGAACTCAGATTATTAAGAATAAGTGATGCATACCAGCCTGCAGGGAGAACCAGCTCTGTGCCCTTAGCCGACCACGCAGCCCCTTGTCTCCTCACCCCTGGCTTCTTCCTGGGTGACCAGGTTACTGGCGATGTGTGGCTCCCCTAGCTTCACATCCAAGTTCCTTCCGCAGGCCCTGGCTCTGCTTCAGGGCATGCATGCTAAAAATCTCCCCGACTTTCCAAAAGACACGCCCTGGAGAGAGACAGGCAGAGACGCTAGAAATGGACTTGGGATATCTCGGGCAGGTAATTGCAGGGTGCTCGGTGGAGAAGGGTGAGGCCAAGGGGCGCATGGCTTCTGGGAGACATGACTCTTTGTACTCTCAAGCTCTTCACTGAGTGGTGAGAAGATTGGCTGGGGGTGGGCAAGTGTGTGTGTGTGTATGTGTGTGTATGTGTGTGTGTGTGGTGTGTATGTGTGTGTGTGGTGTGTGTGTTATGTGTGTGTGGTG
>PVLC010021429.1:0-27990 GCA_004027655.1 Graphiurus murinus
TTTAAGGCCCAGATCAACCGCAGGGTCTTGCAGTGGCCCCACCTTGCGCTGGTGAAACCACACAGCTCAGTCAGGAAGACAGTGTCCCTCAAGGGAACAGCAGCTGCTGAGACCTGGAGCTGATTTCTCCAGCAGGGCCCTGCAACTCTGAATTCACTGACATCGACTCCGTCAACGGTCCCTGGGGAACGGTTTTTTACTATCTTGGGAAATCACAGTTCTGTGGGTTGATGACTGCAACAGATAAGATGTGAATCTAAGAACCATAAAACAAGATCCAACCAAACCGAGCAACAAAGCAAAACAAAAACCAAAAAACTCTGTTTGCTTGGATCTGCCCTTTCTTTGTATTACCATAAAAAAAAAAAAAGCCAGGTGTGGTGGCACAGACTTGTAATCCCAGCACTTGGGAGGCTGAGACAGGAGGATCCCCAGGTTTGCTGCCAGCCTCAGCAACTAAGTAAGTCCCTGTTTCCAAATAAAAAATAAAATAGGGCTGAGGGTATACCTCAGATGTAGAATGTCCCTGGGTTCTGTCCCCAGAACCATAAACACCAAAAAAATATAGGTCTAGGGGTGAAGCCCACAGGGAGAACACCTCTGGGTTTAATCACCAGTAGTGCTCACACATACACTTTTTGTGTGTGTGTGTGTGGTGCTAGGGATTAAACCTAGGGGCATTCCACTGCTGAGCTATACCCCCAGCCCTTTTAAAAATTTTTGTTTTGAAACAGGGTCTCACTAGGTTGCTGAGAGTCTTGCTACACTGCAGAGGTTGTCCTCAAACCTGTGATTCTCCTATCTCAGCCTCCCAAATACTAGGATTACAGGCATGTGCCACCATGCCCAGCTGGTAAAAGAATATTATAAATAATTACACACCAACAAGTTGGATAGCTGAGATGAAAGAGATAAATTCTTAGAAACACACAATCTAGCCAGGAGTGGTGGCATATGCTTGATATGCTTGTAATCCCAGCATTTGGGAGTCTGAGACCGGAGGATCCGGGTTCGCAGCCAGCCTCAGCTACCTAGTGAGGCACTCTGCAACTTAGTGAGACCCTGTTTCAAAATAAAGAATAGAAAATAGGTCTGGGGGTGTAGCTCAGAGGTAGAATGCCCCTGAGTTCAATCCCCAGTACTGCGCAAAAAAAAAAAAAACAAAAAAAAGCACATAATCTACCCAAGACTGAATCAGGAAGAAATTAAAAAAATAAAAACACTAGTCCTTCCTTATCTTGTGGGGAATAAATCCCCAGCCCCCAGTGGACATATTGTTTCCTATGCACAGTGAAGACAAATAAAGTTAAATTTGTGTGTGTGGTGGGGGGGGTGCTGGGGACTGAACCCAGGGCCATTCTACCACTGAACTACACTTCCAGCCCATCTTATTTTATTTTATATTTTTTTATTTTGAAACAAGGTCTCATTAAGTAATGGTGCACTGGTCTTAAACTTGTGATCCTCCCGACTCAGCCTCCCAAGTACTGGGTGCCCATACCATCCAATAAAAGATAGATTTTCAACAAATGGTGCTGAAGAAACTGTATATCCACATACAAATGAATGATGTTAGGCTCTTATCTTATACTACGTATGAAAAACCTGAACTTGAAACTGGCTGGCGGTGTAGCCCAGAGGTAGAGTGTCCCTGTACCAAAAAAAAAAACAAAACAAAACAAAGAGGCTGTCAGCTACTTAGTGAGGCACTCCGCCACTTAGCGAGACCCTGTTTCAAAATAAAGAATAAAAAATAGGGCTGGGGGTGTAGCTCGGAGGTAGAATGTCCCTGAGTTCAATCCCCAGTACCGAAAAAAAAAAAAAAAGAGTCTGGAAGGAAGTGTCCCAGAGACCTGGATGAATGCTGATGGGTGCGTGGGGGCTCAGGGAGGGAGCGGGGCAGATAAATATTTGCTGAAAGAGTGGACAAGAGAGCCAGGCGTGGTGGTGCATGCTTGTAATCCCAGTACTTGGGAGGCTGAGATTGGAGGATCTGGGTTTGAGGCCAGCCTCTGCTACCTAGTGAGGCACTCCACAACTTAGTGAGACCCTGTTTCAAAATAAAGAATAAAAAGTAGTGCTAGGGGTATAGCTCGAAGGTAGAATGCCCCTGAGTTCAATCCCCAGTACCGCAAAAAGAAAAAAAAAATTGTAAAACAAGGTCTTTCTAAGTTTCTGAGGGTCTCCCTGAGTGGCTGGGGCTGCTCTCAAACCTGTGATCCTCCTGTCTCAGCCTTACAGGGGAATACAGGTGTGTACCATCATGCCCAGCTATGAAAGTTTAATTTAAAATTAACCAATGCCTCTGTTTCACAGGTTTGGTAAATAAATATATGGAGTTATTTCTTCAAGCACAAATACTCAGTGAGTTCATCTCACAGACAGTAGCTCCCAGCAGACGGGCAACCGTCAAATAAATGCTGCCGTCAAGCCTGCAAGGGAGAGGCGCTGGCGGGGGGGTGGGCTGGCGGGAGGCTGGCTCCACCTGCGGACAGATGCCGCCTTCTCCCATGCTGTGAGGCCCAGGGAAGGTGGTCTTCGCCTCACCCAGATCCCTGGCCCAAGCTGGGTCTGAGGCTGCAGTGGCCAGGGTGGGAGAGAGGGAGGGGGCAAGTCCACACAGGGTCCTGGCCATGCCCATCTCCTGCGGGGTCCTGGACACATCGCCTGCCCCCTGGGTAGCGATGAGCTCCCCACCCTCAGGAGAAGGGGGGACAGATGAGGCTTACTGTCTGTGCCCGATGCTGGGGGCGGGGGCAGGAACCGGGGTCCACGGGCTGCCACTCCTCGGTGTGTTCAGCAAAGCCCTTCCCAGCAACCCCAGTCCTCCTCACAGCTGCCGCGTCCTGTGTGGCCAGGGCGCTTAGAGCACACACAGGGCTGTGCAGACTTGTAATCTCAGTACTTGGGAGGCTGAGACAGGAGAATTGCAAGTTTGAGACCAGTCCCAGGAACTTAGGGAAACTGTGTTCCAAAATAAAATATAAAAAGGACTGGGGGTGTTGCTCTGAAGTAGACTGCCTCTAGGTTTAATCCCTGGTACAAGGAAGGAAGGAAGGAAGGAAGGAAGGAAGGAAGGAAGGAAGGAAGGAAGGAAGGAAGGGAGGGAGGGAGGAAGGGAGGGAGGGAGGCAGCCAGGCTGGCTGAGCCAGGCATGATGGGGCAGGCCTGTAATTCCAGTACTTGGGAGGCTGAGATAGGAAGATCATAGGTTTGAGGCCAGCCTTAGCAATTTATTGAGACTCTTAGGAACTTAGAGAGGCCCTGTTTCAAATACAAAATAAAAAGGGGCTGGGGGTATAGCTCAGAGGTAGAATAACCCTGGGTTCAATCCCCAGGACCACGAGAGAGAGTGAAAGAGAAAGGCAGACAGATACACAGACACACACACAGAGAACACAGAACACACTGTCCAGCATGCCATCCTCCTCCTTCCTGTCCCTGGCCAGGGTCCAGGGCCCCCGGCCACCTGCTGGCCTCTCCCACAGAGCTGTCCACCTCCTCCTGGATGACCGAGTCCCTGTGTGGCACATCTTCCTGCCTCACGCCTGCCCTGTGCCTCCCCTTGCATCCCTACAACTCCTGCCCACACTCCGGCCCCCACCCGCGCCCCTCTCTGCCCCGCTCTTGTAGGGCACAGGCCTTTAATCCTAGTACTTGGAAGGCCAAGATGGAAGGATTGCGGGTTTGAAACCAGTCTCAGCAACTTGGCAAGGTCCTCAGCAACTTAGACCCTGTTTCCAAATAAAAGGTAAATAGGGCTGGGAGTGGTGGTGCATGCTTGTAATCCCAGTACTTGGGAGGCTGAGTCAGGAGAATCGCAGGTTCCAGGACAGCCTCAGCAAGTAGTGAGACTCATCAATCTAGTGAGACTCTGTTTCAAAATAAAAATAAAAATAAAAAATAGGACTGAGGGTGTAGCTCAGAAGTAGAATGCCCCTGGGCTCAATCCCCAGTACAAAAAAAAAAAAAAAAAAAAAAAAAAAAAAAAAAAAAAAAAAAAAAAAAAAAAAAAAAAAGAGAGAGAGAGAGAAAGAAAAAGAATATCAACATTTTGCTGCAAAGTATGAAAAATTTTGGAACATCAACAACTGTCATAAGCAAGAATTAAAAAGCTGAGAAAAATGTGCAGCAGGCAGAGAGATGAGCAAAGAATTAATGTCTTTAATATATAAAGACTCACACTGAGGACTGAGAAACCCATCAAATCCCCAGGGGAAGCCGGGCATGTGGCACAAGCCTGTAATCTCAGTACTTGAGAGGCTGAGACAGGTTTGTGGCCAGCTTCTGCAACTTAGTGAGGACCTCTGCAACTTAGTGAGACCTATTTCAGATTATAAAAATACCCGGGTGTGGTGGTGCATGCTTGTTATCCCAGTACTTGGGAGTCTGAGACAGGAGGGTCGCAGGTTCCAGGCCAGCCTCAGCAATTTCGAGAGACCCTGTTTCAAAATAAAAAGTAAAATGGGGCTGCAGGTGTAGCTCAGAGGTAGAATGCCTTTGGGTTCAACTTCAGGGGATCCCCAGCGTGGAGACAGGCTGGGCTGGTGCTGGTTTCTGAGAAGGGGGGAGCAGGGCTGGCCCAGCCGTGGTGAGGGGCTCTGGGGTCCCTGCCAGCCCTGCCAGCGGGAATGTACTACATGTCCCTCTCGGGGAGCTCCGAAAGGTGCTATCTCGCAACCCCCCAGTGAGCTGCTAGTCTCCCGGTTTGCTGTCCACCTCCTCGGCTGCACGGGGCTCCCCAAGGGTAGGGCTGGGCCTGACGTGGGCTCTGTCAGCGGAGCCCCCCCCCCTTTCCCTCCTGGTGTTGAGCAGAGCCACACTCCAGGGCCCAGCAGTGCAGGAAGCCAACGAACCCGGGCCTGGGCTCTGGGTGCCAGTCTATGAAAAGAGGCCCCAACACCAGACACAGTAGCCTGTAATGTCAGTACTGGGGAGTCAGAGACGGGAGGATCGCAGGTTCGAGGCCAGCCTCAGCTACTTGAGCTACGTGAGCCCCTTGGCAATTTAGGGAGACCCCATTTCAAAATACAAAATAAGCCAGGTGTGGTGGTACACGCTTGTAATCCCAGCTACTTGGGAGGCTGAGACAGGAAGATCATAGATTCGCAGCCAGCCTCAGCTGCTTAGTGAGGCCCTCCACAACTTAATGAGACCCTGTTTCAAAATAAAAAATAGGGCTGGCGGTGCAGCTCGGAGGTAGAATGCCCCTGGCTTCCATCCCCAGTACCGCAAAAACAAAAAACACTCAGGCAGCCGGGGGCCTGGGACTCCTGCCTCTGGGGCTGTCACCTTTCCCCACATACAGCCCCGACAGGCTAGACCTCCACCCTGGGTGCTCAGCGCCCCCCCTCCCCGCCGTGAACCCCCAGTGCAGTGTCGGCTGAGCCCTCTGAGGGGCAGCACGAGGTGGGCTGGGTCACACACTGGAGAGACTAGAGCAACCAGGGCACCTGCGCCAGCACCCACTCTCCCCACAGCAAGCAACATGGCGGTTCCCCAACAGATGGAGGGTCGGGCACCCCGGGTGTCCCTTCCACTCAGGGGTACTAGAGGGGCATGCTCAGTCTCCCAGCCTGTCACATTCCCGAGGCACCACCCCTGGTGCCACTGCCGGAGCTAGCAGCTGTAATTGACAGATGAACCCAGACACAGATAACGACCCTGGGCAGGAGCTGGTGCATGTAACCCCCAGTCGTGATCAGAGCTGGGGGCGCCATTTGTTACAGTTTTTTTTTTTTTTTTATAGCAAAACTAGCTGGGCTCAGTGGCAATACCTGTAATCCCAGTACTTGGGAAGCTGAGACAGGAGGATCGCAGGTTTGCGGCCAGCCTCAGCAACTTAGTGAGACTCTGTTTCAAAATAAAAAGATAAAATATGGCTGGGGGTATAGCTCAGAGGTAGAATGCCCCTGGGTTCAATCCCTAGCACCACAAATAAATACGTACATACATACATACAATAACATAGCTGGGCGTGGTGGTGCATGCCTGTAATCCTAGGACTTGGAAGGCTGAGACAGGAGATCATAAGTTTGAGGTCAGCCTCAACAACTTAGTGAGACCCTGTTTCAAAATTACAAAGGCTGGAGCCAGGCGTGGAGGCTCACGCTTGTAATCCCAGTACTGGGAGGCTGAGACCGGAGGATCTGGGTTCTCGGCCAGCTTCAGCTACTTAGTAAAGCCCTCCACGACTTAGTGAGACCCTGTTTCAAAATAAAGAATATAAAATAGCCCTAGGGGTGTAGCTCAGAGGTAGAATGCCCCTGGGTTCAATCCCCAGTACTGAAAAAAAGAAGAAGAAAAAAAATTTACAAAGGCTGGAGATGTAGCTCTGTCAATTCCCCAGTACCCAAACAAAAAAACAAGTAAAATAGGGCTGGGTGTATAGCTCAGGAGTAGAACGCCCTTAGGTTCAATCCCCAGCAACACACACACACACACACACACACACACACACACACACACACACTCCTGTAGAACTGCAACAACATGCCCAGAATCTGCCCTTTCAGATACTCTGGGGTCGTGACCAGCCGGGGACTCTGGTTTCCAGGGGCAGCTGGGAGCCATCCTGAGCCGAGCGCCAGGCTGAGCGGGCTGCGCCGACACCGGACACCACTGTGGCTGGCATCCAAGCTGAAGAGGATGGGGATCAGAGCCAGCCAGTGTCCTGGTCAACCCTGCCCAGCAGGCTGGCTTGTCCTTAAGCCAGACATCAAACCGGTGGCTGCTGTCCACCCTTTGGCCAGTAGGACATGCCAGCAGGGGAGACAGGAGGCCCCCACACCCAGTCTTTAAAGACCAGGGTCTGTCGGCCCAGGGTGAAGAGGACTGGTCCTGTGCACTGCCCCGCCCCCTCTGCCCTCTGCTGGCCACGCCCACCGGGCCCACCAGGAGGAGTGCACCAGCCCAAGCCAAGGCCAGGCTACTTACCTGCCTCTAGGAGAGATCAGCATGTCCTGTTGCCCTTCCCGCAGGCTCTGGCTCCTGCAGAGAAAGCAGAGGGCACCGTGTGAGGCCAACCTGGCCGGGGCAAATGCCTGCTGGACCAAGGCGCACTGCCCAGCCTGCCCCCAAGCAGGATGCTGTCTTCCCTGACCCTGAGGCCATTCCACAGGGCTCCTGACTTGTAGCTACAACAAACTCAGTGCACTCTCTTGTCCTTGCTGGCTGGGACTTCAGCTGCCATCAGGTCAGCTCCTGGGAGCATTTCTTTCTGCCTGGTACTGGGGATTGAACTCAGGGGCATTCTAACTCTGAGCTACACCCTCAGACTTATTTTTTTTTTTAGTTTTTATTTTAAAACAGGGTTTCGCTAAGCTACTGAAGCTGGCTTTGAACTTGCAATCCTCCTATCTCAGCCTCCCAAGTACCGGGATTACAGGTGCTTGCCACCACGCCCAGCTTTCTTTCTTACTTTGAAATAGGGCCTTGCTAAATTGCTGAGGCTGGCCTCAAGCCTGCCATCCTCCTGTCTCAGCCTCCCAAGTACCAGGATTGCAGGCATGCGCCACCACACCTGGTTCTTAGGGCATTTCTAACACCATTGAGAGTTCAAAGTGTGGACTTGTCAAAGGTAGGGATGGATTTCTCCCAGTGAACAGCACAGAGGGAGAATTCCCGATCCAGGAGCAGCCAGGCCCAGGGTCCTGAGGGCCCATGCAGATGGTCACTGCCCCTCCACCAGGCTGGCCCTGCTCCTTTCCCTCTCGGGCCCGCTCCAGCTCCATAGGAGAGCAGCTGCCTCGAGGGAGGCTCACAGAGGCCAGCTCAGAGCATGTGTCTCCGGGGCAGGCAGCAGCTTCCCAGTCCCCGAGACACGGATAGCCGGCAAGTCACTGACCCCAGAGCTACGGCCAAGAGTGACGTGGATCGTGGCCCTCAAGCCTGCGGCACCCACAGTGTAAGGGCCAGAGCAGGGGACAGGATGGCGCCCTGGGGAGGGGAAGAAGGAACCAGGCACTTCCTGTCTCTGCGACAGCTGGGGACACCTTCCCTCTCATTATATCTAGGCCCGGGGATATTGCCAGAGCGTTCATGTCATAGAAATGAAAACCAGGATGGCAGAGGCAGACAGGGAGGAGGGGGCATGGATGGGAGGCCGTGTCTCAGAGGGCGCTGGTAATAGGTCTCTCCCCTCTGTTCTGTGGTGTTTTCCAGGTTGTTCAAAGCCTCTGTCCACCTTTCCTCGTGGACATGGTCCAGTTGGATCCTCCAAGGGTGGGCTTCCTTGGCTCACAACAGCCTCTTCATTATGGAGAGGGGCTTTTTTTTTTTTTTTTTGCGGTACTGGGGATTGAACCCAGGGGCATTCTACCTCTGAGCTATACCCCCTGCCCTATTTTTTATCCTTTATTTTGAAACAAGGTCTCACTAAGTTGCAGAGTGTCTCACTAAGTAGCTGAGGCTGGCCACCAACCTGTGATCCCTCCTTTCTCAGCCTCCCAAGTCCTGGGATTATAAAGCGTGTGCCACTATGCCCAGCTTCTTTCTTATTTTGAAACAAGGTCTTGCTAGGTTGCTGAGGCTAGCCTTAAGCCTGTAATCCTCCTGTCCCAGCCTCCCAAATACTGTGATCTCAGGCATGCGCCATCATGGCTGGCACAGGAAGGGACTTTAAAGTGGAGGTGAAGGGCTGCCCAGGGTTAGGGTAGGAACACGGAGGGTGGGAAGGGTCAGGACACGGGACAGGAAAGAACTGGGGGCCTGAGCTGGGCGCATGTTCGTGTGCACACTGGGGGTGGGGGTGGGGGCTGGAGTGACTGGGGGCTGCCCCCCGTCACCCTCTCCCCAGGCAGAGGCAGCTGCTCCTCCCCTGAGGTCTGAGGCTCAGGAATCTGCTCCTGCTCTCAACATGACATTTCTGGGACACCTTTGCTTTTAGCTTAAACATTTAGAGATTTTTTTTTTTGTCCCACAGAGGACCGCCTTATCGGCCCTGATAACCGACAGGTTCCCCCCAGGACATCACGTGACACGGCCTTGTGCCACATGGGAAGTGAGCCCACATCTCCCTGACTCCCACTAGATGCCCTGAATGCACCCCATTTTGCAGAGGGGAAACCAGGCCCAGCCAAGGCAGCGGCCGGGCCAGGATCTGAACTCAGACCTTCCTGTCTCCAACTGGGAATGCCACGGCCACAGAAGAATGTGGGTCCCAGCCAGGCATGGTGGCTCGTGCTTGTAACCCCAGCACTTGGGAGGCCGAGACAGGAGGACTGCAGGTTCTAGGCCACCTTCAGCAACTTAGAGAGATCCTGCTTCCAAATTTAAAAAAAAAAAAAATGACTGAGATATAGCCCAGAGGTAGAATGCCAGTAGGTTCTATCCCCAGTACCAAAAAAGAAAAAAAGAAGAATGTGGCTCCTGCCTCGTGAGGGTCCCCAGGAGGGAGGGGAAGCAGAAGGGACTGTGGGAGGCGGGAGTGGTGGCCACCGCAGGGACAGGTCTCTGCCCCTTGTCTGCATCCTGCAGGTGAATCAGGGCAGAATGCCTGGGGCAGCCAACCCGCGGGGAGCCCTGAGAGATGATATAAAAATGGACAAGACGGTGCTTGAAGACACAGCCAATGAGGAGACTCTCGGGGGGACAGGCCGGGGAATCCGCCAGGGAAGCCTCTTTCAATACCCCTGGAGGCTAGTCGGAAGGCTCAGGAGTCACTCATGTGGTCAAAGACCCCAAACCAGAAGCCTCACAGCCCCGGGAGCCACCGCACCCATCAGGCTTCATCCCCCAAATGAGGCTGGCCTGGGTCGGCCGTTGCTGTACCCCCGCCCGCCCACACTCAGATTCTCCACCAAACTGTCTAGACCTGGTCAGCTGGGACATCATCCACAGACACCACCGCTAGTCTTGGGAAGGTCTGCAACTCTGACGAGGTATCAGTGGTACAGCCAGAGGGGCAGCAGGTCCCCAGCTGGGGCGTGAGCCCAGCCCAGGCTGCAAGGATCAGCCATGCAGCCAGACCAGCGAGCCTCAGACCTGGGGCTAAGGACTGCATGCGGTAGCTCCCACAGGCCCCTACTGAGTCCAGGGCCAGCACAGCACCTGCTGGGCATGCTGGGAAGGTGGCTCGGGGGTCACAGGACCCCAGCAAGATCAGTCAGACCTGGCTAGACGTGGTGGTGCACGCCTGCAATCCCAGTACTTGGGAGGCTGAAATAGGAGGATCACAGGTTCGAAGACAGCCTCAGCACGTAGTGAGCCTCTCATCAACCTAGGGAGACTCTGTTTCAAAATAAAACAGGGCTGGGGGTGTAGCTCGGAGGTGCAATAGCAATGGGTTCAATCCCCAGTACCAAAAAAAAAAAAAAAAAAAAAATTAGCTGGGTGTGGTAGCACACACTTGTAATCCCAGTACTTGGGAGGCTGAGACTGGAAGATTTCAGTTTCACAGCCAGGTTCTGCTACTTAGTGAGACTCTCTGCAACTTAGTGAGACCCTGTTTCCAAATAAAGAATAGAGCTGGGCATGGTGGCGCACGCTTATAATCCCAGCATTCGGGAGGCTGAGACCGGAGGATCCGGGTTCTCGGCCAGCCTCAGCTACCTAGTGAGGCACTCCGAAACTTAGTGAGACCCTGTTTAAAAGTAAAGAATAAAAAATAGGGCTGGGGGTATAGCTCGGAGGTAGAATGCCCCTGAGTTAAATCCTCAGTACCGCAAAAAAAAAAAAAAAAGAATAAAAGGGGGGAGAGGTTGGGGGTGTAGCTCGGAGGTAGAATGCTCCCAGGGTTCAATCCCCAGTTCTGCCAAAAAAAAAAAAAAAAAAAAAAAAGGGTTGGGGGTGTAGCTTGGAGGTAGTATGCCCTTGGGTTCAATCCTCAGTACTCCCCCCCCCCAAAAAAAAAGTTGCTAAGGCTGGTCTCAAACCTGTGGTCCTCCTGTCTTAGCTCCCAAGTCCTGGGATCTGGAATTCCAGGTTTGCACTGTGGCGCCTGAATCTCCAGCTGCACACTCTTGACTGGCAGCGCAGAGGAAGTAGAGGTCTGGCCCCCCAGCTGGCCCTGAGGGTGCAAGTCCCCAGTGGGAAGCTGGGTGGAGCTGGTCCTGCCTGACGTGCACTCCCGGCTGCCCTCTGCTGGCCTCTTTGCTGGGCAGGAGCAGTGGACTGGGAGGGGGAGGGGAAAGGGTATTCCCCATGGTTACGGGTGAGTGCAGGCATCTTCCTAATCTAAAAGAGGCTGAGACGTGGGGCCCTGGAGCCTGGAAGGCCCACAAGGGAATCCCCAACCCCAGGACCCCCGTCTTCTGAATTCTGGGGCTCCTATGGAACAGCCTAAGACCTCCTGGTTTGTCTGTCCCTCCTTCTCTATCTCCCTTCTCCTCCTTTCCTTCCATCTGTGTATGCAGCACTGGGGATCTGACCCAGGGGCATTCTACGCCTGAGCTACACCGCCAACACCATTTTTTTTAATTTTTAATTTTTTTGTGTGTGGTACTGGGGATTGAACCCAGGGGCACTCTACCTCCGAGCTACACTCCCAGTCTTGCTAGGTTGATGAGAGTCTCACTACTTGCTGAGGCTGTCCACTGAGATTACAAGTGTGTGCCACTATGTCTGGCCTTGAACCTGCATTCTTCCTGTCTCAGCCTTCTGAGTACTGGGTTTAAAGGTGTACATCACCACACTCGTCTTGTCCTGGTCTATGGTTTGTTTGTTTGTTTGTTTGGTCCTAGGGATTGAACCCAGGGTACTCTACCTACAAGCTACACCCCCAGCCCTTATTTACTTATTTATTTTCGGTACTGGGGATTGAACTCAGAGGCATTCTACCTATGAGCTACACTCCCAGCCCTATTTTTTATTCTTTATTTCGAAACAATGTCTCACTAAATTGCAGAGGGTCTCACTAAGTAGCTGAGGCTGGCCAAGAACCCCCAATCCTCCTGTCTCAGCCTCCCAAGTACTGGGATTACAAGTGTGCACCACCACACCCGCCTCCATTGTTGTTGTGTTGAAACAGGGTCTCACAGGTTGCTGAGAGTCTCCCTGCTGTCCCCAAACCTGGAATCCTCCTGTCTCAGTCTCCCAAACACTGGGATTACAGGCATGTCCCACCACACCCGGCTTTTATCCCAGTCTTAATGGAAACTCATGGGAAAAGAACAGCAATTTTCACTCAACAGGAGCCCACTGTTGGGGGCATCTCTAGAATCTCTTGAGGCCCAGCTTGTACCCTGCAGCTCTGCCCCGGGGGCCCCCCACTCTCCATGCCTGGCCCCTCCTGCAGAGTGGGCCCTGACCCTCCCCCCCCCCATCTGCCCCTCACCCTTGTGCTGAGGCCAGGTGGAGAACAGGACTGTGGTGCAGAAGGGCCAGCTCTGGCGGGCCTGGGGTCCTGAGTACCAGGGGCTCTGCATAGCCCTTGGCTTCTCCTGGAGGCAGGGGATGTCACTGCTCTCCCCCCACCCTGCCCTCTCGGGGTCAAATGAACTCATCCTGAGTCCTTGTGCAGCAGGAACAGGGACAGACTGCAGCCCCACCCTCCTGGAGGCTGAGAGATGCCAAGAGCTTCTGGAACTAGGAAGAGACCTGGGGGGCCACCTCTGGAGGGGATGTCGGGGCGAACGCAGGGAACCAGGCAGCCCAGATGTGGCAAGAGGTAAGAACAATGGCTCTGTTTAGCAGGCCCAAGGGCTGGGTGCAGTTGATGCAGGAGGGGCCCTGGTCAGCAGCATCCTGTCTGAGGGCAACTCAGCCAGGAAGTCAGGTGGAGGTCGAGTTGGTTGTGCCGAGCCATGTGCTAGGCCCTGGTGGACTCCAAAATGAGACTGGGTGTGGAATCGGGGGACAGCAGGGAGCAGGTAACCCAGAGGGGAAGAGACCAGGCCAGGGGTAAAGGCTACACCTTTCCAGATGCCCAACTCCTGAACCACCTGCTCAAGGAACTGACTGGACAGTCAGGCTGGACCAGAGGGCTCTGACTGTCCCTGGTGTCCAGCACTGTCTCAGGTCCAAAGATAGAGCAGGCACAAGACAAGCTGCTCTGTATCTGCTCCAGGGAGACCAGGTCTCTGCCCACAGCCTGGGCCCTGTATAGAGGCAGAGGGCTACAGTTACCAAAGAACCAGAGCTTCCCGGTACACCGCAGGTGGCTAGCATGCAACATTAAGACTTGCCCTAGCCGGGCGTGGTGGCACACGCTTGTAATCCCAGCATTCGGGAGGCTGAGACCGGAGGATCCGGGTTCTCGGCCAGCCTCAGCTACCTAGTGAGGCCCTCCGCAACTTAGTGAGACCTAAGTTTCAAAATAAAGAATAAAAAATAGGGCTGGTAGAACGTCCCTGAGTTCAATCCCCAGTATCGCAAAAAAATAAAATAAAATAAAATAAAACCCTAGCATACACCTGTAATCCCAGAACTCAGGAGGGCAAGGCAGAGGATTGCAGATTTGAGGACAGCCTCAGCAATTTAGCAAGAGCCTCAGCAACTTACTGAGACCGGCTTCCAAAAAAACTAAAAGCCAGGTGGGTGGCACACGCCTTTAATAATCCCAGTACTTGGGAGGCTGAGACAGGGGGATCACAGATTGGAGGACAGCCTCATCAGTGTAGCAAGGCTCTTGGCAACCTAGTGAGATTCTGTTTCAAAACAAAAAATAAAAAGGCCTGGGGGTATGGCTCAGAGGTAAAATTCTGGGCTCAACCCCCAGAACCCTCCCCCCACAAATAACAACAAAAACTAAAAAGGGATGGGGGTGTATCTCAAAGGTAGGTAGTCCCTCTATTCAATCCCCAGTAGCAAAATTAAATAAATAAATAAATAAATAAATAAATAAATAAATAAATAAATAAATAAATGTAAAGCTGGGTATGGTGGCACATGCCTGGCCTGTAATCCCAGTACTTGGGAGGCTGAGATGGGAGGAAAACCTCAGGTTCATTGCCAGCCTCAGCAACCTAGGGAGGTCCTCAGCAACTTAGCAGAGAGAACCTGTTTCAAATAATTAAATAGAGCTGAGTGTGGCGGCCCACGCTTGTAATACCAGTACTTCGGAGGCTGAGACAGGAGGATTCCAGATTTGCAGCCAGTCCCAGCTATTCAGTGAGGACCTCCCCAACTTAGTGAGACCCTGTTTCAAAATAAATAATAAAAAATAGGGTTGGGGGGTGTGGCTCGGAGGTAGAATGCCCCTGGGTTCAATCCCCAGTACCTAAAAAAAAAATAAAATAATATAGAGCTGGAGGTGTAGCTAGAGGTAGAATGCCTCTGAATTCAATCTCCAGTACCCTTCCCCCAATTTAAATGGAAAAGCCAGGATGTCAGGCCTCCTGGCCTGAGTTAATTCGGGCTAAGTACCACTCAGAGTAGCCAGGACCGGTGTCCCACCGAGAGGACTGCAGAGATAGCGTGGATGTGGGGAGGGGGCCCAGGCGGAGACACTGGGCAGGGATCCCCAGCCGCGCCTCGCGGCTCATCCCCAAGGCGGCAAGAGCAGCGCTGTGTAAGAACATCCCCTTGGCCCGGCGACGCGCCACCCCAGGAAAGTTCCCCAGCCTCGCCACCCCTCCAACCCTTGGAAACTTTACGCGGCCGCCTGGCCCCGGCTTCGGGGCGCCGTAGTGCGCGGGGAGGACACCTCTGCGGAGCTGGGTGGCACTCGGCCGAGGCGCGCGGGGCCGGGCAGCTCCCCCGGGTCCAGTAGGGCCCGCGGCCGAGCACAAAGGGAGCCGCCCCCGCAGAACCGGGGTCTCGGGCGCCGCGCCCAGGGCGAGGCGCGGGTGGGGTGGAGCTGTCCTCCGACCCCCGGACCTTGCCTTCGGGACAAGGACCCCATCCCTACCCCTGTCCCCATCGCAACCCAGACCCCAGCCCTGGCTCCAGGTCCCCGACCCCGGCCCCAGCCCCAGCCCCAGCCCCAGGTCCCCCGATCCCCGCGCCAGCCCCAGGTCCCCAACCCCGGCCCCAGCCAAGTCCCCAACCCCGGCCACCGGCCCGAGCTCACCTAGAGGGTAGCGAGGGCGGCACCGCAGCGCGATCCCGCCCCAGACCGGTGTCCTCGGGTCCCTCGGGGCTCGGGGCACGATGTCCCCAGGGCGCCACTTGAGCGGGTGCGGGGGCGGACCCCTCCACCCGAGCCCAGCCTCCCGGCCCCGCGCGCGGCCCGTGCGCAAAGCGGCCCTGGCCAGCGCCGCGCCCTCCGCCCGCCCATCCAGCCGCGAATTTCCCCATTGGCCCAGAGCCCCGGCGCGGCCCGGCGGCCGGCGCCGATTGGACAGGTGCGCGGAGAAGCGGCTTCCCATTGGACCCCCCAGGTGTCAGTCCAGCGGAGGGCCAGCCCTCTTACGAAGGGGCCGCGGCCCCAACACCTGCCTGGACCGCTGCGGCGGAGGCCGGGGTACTCGGCGCTGCCCCCTCTTGGCCGCCTCCCGAAGACGTCCCCGGATCGTGCGCCCGAGCCCGGACTGGCAAGGCCCGCGCCCCCTCCCCTGCTCTCTGGCTGCGTGGCCCCCGTCCCCGCCCCCAGTGTGCAGGTATCCTCCAGCACCTGCTATACTCTGGGTGCTGCGTGCCCATCTAATTCTTTTTTGGTACTAGGTGTTGATCCCAGGGGCGTTCTGCCTCCGAACTATACCCCAAGCCCGCCCTCCCCCCTTTTTTTAAAACAGGGTCTTACTAAGTTGCTGAGGCTATCTTCGAACCTGTGATCCTCCGGTCTCAGCCTTCCGGGTACCGGGATGACAGGCGTGCGTGTGCCACCACGCCCCAGCTTGCGTGCAGATCACACAACCTAGGATGGAGAATTCTGCAGCTGCCCCCATTTTACAGGCGGGAACTGAGGCTCAGAGATGTTCTTGAACCCAGACCTGGGAGCACTCCCACTCCCACCGCACCAGGATCCCTGCAACAGGGCAGGGGTGGAGAGGGGCCTCAGGAACTCCCCGCCCCAGCCAGACCTGGATCCTCAGACCCCTTGCCCGTGGAGTTGCTTTTTCTTACCTCCTGGTGGCACCTGCACAGCTCTCAGCCTGGGGAGGGGAGCTGTGTGTTTCTCTCTCCCCCATCCTCTTTCCTCTGCCCTACCTGGCCTGGTGGAGGGCCTCTCTGGGACTTTGGTCCTATTTCCCTGCCAAAGAGAGAGCCCCAGCCATCTCTCTGCAGTGACATGGGGCACGCCGGGATGGTACCGCTTGTTTTTTTGTGGTGGATGGGAACCAGCCGGGCTCCTTTGGGGGGAGGTGCAGTGGACCTAGCTCATGCTCGGTTCTAAGCCTTTCCTGTTCTGCAGCACCCTGGACTCCCCAAGGCCACCGGGGGAGCCAAACTGCCTGCAGACCATGCTAATGGAGGCGCTGGGTCTCATCCACCCAAGGAGAGCCCGGTGTGTTCATCCAATAGTTGCTTGGTCAGAACAAAGAAAGCGAAATGGTCTGGGGCAAGAATTCACCACCAGTGCGGCCACTGGTCCACCTGTGTCCTGGCAGGGGCGGAGAATCCATTTCGGGAGCCCTTCAGAGCCAGGCAGCCGCTGCCAGTCCATCCTTGCTTCTTGATGTGAAGGCCATTTGGCATTCAGGCATAGACAGGGATGCCATTTGCAGGGCCGTGGAGGGCCCTCCCTGGAACACAGGGGTCCCCACGAACCCTGTCCAGTGTGCAGCACTGGGGGGACACGTTCTGGCTCCAAGGCTGGGTGGCTGGGGGCAGGGTGGGGGGTTTTACAGACGGGAAAATCCGTTTAGGAGTAGATTTAATAAATCTGTCCCCAAGGATCTCTCTCCGGGAATCAGATCCTGGTCCTCCTGAAGCCCTTTTTCTCGTCTGGCACTGCCCCCTCCCACTTGCTGAGGGTAGCAAGAGTGGTTGGACAGAGCCGGGCACAGTGGGACACGCCTGTAATGCCACTACTTGGGAGGCTGAGACAGGAGGATCGCAGATTCAAGGCCAGCCTCAGCAACTTTGTGAGGCTCTCAGCACTTAGAGAGACCCTGTTTCCAAATTAAAAAAAAAAAAAAATAGGGCTGAGGGTGTAGTGTAGAGGTAGAATGCCCCTGGGTTCCATCCCCTATACCACAATAAATAAATAAATAAATAAATAAATAAATAAAATAATAAACAATAGCCAGGCGTGGTGGCACTTGTCTGTAATCCCAGTACTTGGGAGGCTGAGACAGGAGGATTGCAAGTTCCAGCAGTGTCAGCAAGTAGTGAGACTCTCATCAACCTAGTGAGTCCCTATTTCCAAATAAGAAATAAAACAGGGCTGGGGTTATAGCCTGGAGGTAGAAAGCTCCTGGGTTCCACTCCCAGTACAACTAACTAACTAATTAACTAACTAACTAAATAAATAAACAAACAAACAATAAATAAAAGGGCTGGAGGTATAACTCAGAGGTAGAATGCTCTTGGGTTCAATCCTCAGTACAAAAACAAAGCAAAAGCAAAAGGCCTGGAGGTATAGTTCTCTGGTTCAATCCCTAGGAATGAACACACACGTGCACGCACACCAGCATGGTGGTGCATACCTATAATTTCAGTACTTGGGAGGCTGAGACAGGAGGATCAGAGGTTCAAGGCTTGCCTTAGCTACTTAGTGAGACCCTCTTTAAAAATAAAAAGGGAAAGCCGGGCGTGGTGGCGCATGCTTGTAATCCCAGCATTCGGGAGGCTGAGACTGGAGGATCCGGGTTCTCGGCCAGCCTCAGCTACCTAGTGAGGCACTCTGCAATTTAGTGAGACTCGGTTTCAAAATAAAGAATAAAAAATAGGGCTGGGGGTGTAGCTCGGAGGTAGAATGCCCCTGAGTTCAATCCCCAGTATCGCAAAAAAAAAATAAAATAAAATAAAAAGGGAGCCGGGCGTGGTGGCGCACCCATGTAATCCCAGCATTCGGGAGGCTGAGACAGGAGGATCCGGGTTCACGGCCAGCCTCAGCTACCTAGTGAGGCACTCCACAACTTAGTGAGACCCTGTTTCAAAATAAAGAATAAAAAATAGGGCTGGGGGTGTAGCTCAAAGGTAGAATGCCCCTGAGTTCAATCCCCAGTACCGCAAAAAATAAATAAATAAATAAATAAATAAATAAATAAATAAATAGGGTTTGGGGGAAGCTGGGCATGGTGGCTCATGCTTGTAATCCCAGTATTTGGGAGATTGAGACAGGAGGATCGCAGGTTCGTGGCCAGCCTCAGCTACTTAGTGAGACTCTGCAATTTAGTGAGACCCTGTTTCAAAATAAAGAATAAAAAATAGGATCACAGGTTCAAGAACAACCTCAGCAAGTAGTGAGACTCTCATCAACCTTCAAAATAAAACTAAGAAGTAGGACTTGGCGTGTAGCTCAGAGGTAGAATACCCCTGGGTTCTATCCCCAGTACCACTTTAAAAAAAAAAAAAAAAATGACTGGGCGTGGTGGGGCACGCTTGTAATCCCAGCATTTGGGAGGCTGAGACCGGAGGATCTGGGTTCCCGGCTAGCCTCAGCTACCTAGTGAGGCACTCCGCAACTTAATGAGACCCTGTTTCAAAATAAAGAATAAGAAATAGGGCTGGGGGTATATGGGGGTGTAGCTCAGAGGTAGAATGCCCCTGAGTTCAATCCCCAGTACCGAATAAAAAAAAAAAAAAAGGAGGCCCAGGAAGTGGTGAGTCCCGTGTATGAGGGTGTGTGCAATTTGAGGTTGGGTGGTAGTGAGCCCCTTGCATCGAGACCCCAGGGCTCTGGCGCCCAGGCTAAACCCTGTCATCTGTTCTTCACTGCTTCTGGGCACCATATGTTGCCCAGACTCACAGTGAGTCCATGGTGGGAGAGAACAAGCCGTGTATCTAGCTGGGGGAGTGTGGCTAGGGGTGGGGCTGCCCAGGCCACATGCCATCTGTGACAGAGGAGCAGGATTTGAACCACCCAACATAGCCAGGCATGGTGGTGCACACCTATGATCCCCACACTTAGGAGGCCAAACAGGAGGAGTGCAGGTTTGAGGACAGCCTCAGTAAGTAGTGAGACTCATCAACCCAGTAAGAAATAAAAAAGTAAGCCGGGTGTGGTGGTGTATGCTTGTAATCCCAGTACTAGGAAGGCTGAGACAGGAGGATCTGGGTTTGTGGCCAGCCTCAGCTACTTAGTGAGGACTTCCGCAACTTAGTGAGACCCTGTTTCAAAATAAAGAATAAAAAATAGGACTGGGGATGTAACTCAGAGGTACAATGCTCCTGGTTTCAATCCCCAGTACCAAAATAAATAAATAAATAAATACCATCCAACATATTGCTGCATCCCAGTTTTGGTCAGCTGTTTGATTGACATGATCCAAATACCTGTGAACAGCTTATGGGAGAAAAGGCTTTTTTGGCTCACATTTTCAGGGTTCATTCCTTGGGTGGCTAGCTGCAAGACAGAAGCATCATGACAGGAGGGCATGGCATATAACGCCATCTAGCTCCTGCTGGCCAGCAAGCAGAAAGAGCCCAAGGCCATATCCCCAGTTCCAGCCACACCCTACCTGGGTAGAGTTACTGCCCAGTAAATCCAAGGAATCTATTAAACCAGGCCATACATGGTGATGCACACTTTGAAGCTGAGACTGGAGGGTCACAGATTCAAGGCCAGCCTCAGCAATTTAACAAGACCCTGTCTCAAAATAAAGTAATAAAAATCACTAGGAGTGTGGTTCAAAGGTAGAATGCCCCTGGGTTCAATCCCCAGTACTCTCACCCATAGAGTTATTATTATTATTATTATTATTATTATTATTATTATTATTGCAGTACTGTGGATTAAATTCAGGGGCATTCTACCTCCGAGCTATACCCCCAGCCCTATTTTTTATTCTTTATTTTGAAACCGAGTCTCACTAAGTTGCGGAGTACCTCACTAGGTAGCTGAGGCTGGCTGAGAACCCGGATCCTCTGGTCTCAGCCTCCCAAATGCTGGGATTACAAGTGTGCACCACGCCTGGCTCCTCCTAGTATTAATCCATCCATGAGATTAGAGCCCAGACTCAATTATTCATCTCTGAACATTTTTTTTTGTGTGTGTGGTACTGGGAATAAAAGCCAGAGGCATTCTATCTCCGAGCTACACTCCCCATCCCGCCCTATTTTTCAGTTTTATTTTGAAACAGGGTCTCGCTAGATTGATGAGGTTTCACTACTTGCTGAGGCTGTCCTGGAACCTGCAATTCTCCTATCTCAGCATCCCAAGTACTGGGATTGCAGGCATGTGCCACCACACCCGGCTACCTCTGAACACTTTTGCTCTGCCAATGCAGGAGCTTTTCGGGGGGTACATTATAAATCCAAACCCTAACAACCCCTCTTGGTCGATCCGTTTTCTCCCCTGAGGTGCATGGTCTCTTCTGATCTGCTGCTCCAAAATCCCAGGCCATGGATACTCCATCCCCAAGCCGGGTGCTTGTCCAACACCACTGTCTACACAGATCGACCATGTGGTCTGCTTGCTCCAAGGGGGATGGCTGGCGCTAAGCCAGCATAAGTGTGCTGCCAGGCTGTGAGAGAGACAACAGCATGTCTGGCTAGGTCTGCCACCTACTGGCCATGAGTCCCCAGCGCGTCTGGAGTCCTGGATTTTGTTGCCTGTAAAAGGCTTCCAAAGGACCACAGATGAGACAGGAAAAGAGCTGGGCGGGAAGAGGCTGCAGGTGTGGCTGGCCAAGGGTGGATTCCTTGAAGGGTCTAGTGCAGTTCCCAGTGCGGGAGAGACAGGAACACAGCTCAGGATCGGCAGAGTCCTTGGCTTAAGCGATGGAAAAGAATTTCAGCATGTACCAATCAGAGACATAGAGATTTACTTGGGAAAGTAAGAAATACACATTCTAGGAGAATTGGGAGGGGCATCTCAAAACAAGAGAGGTGCTTATGAGCGCAGGGCTCTTTTATAGGGTACTTTGGAGAGGAGTGGGCAGGAGGAGGTATGTGAGGAGGACATCAGTCTGGGTCTTGAGATGATTTAAGGACTTCGGTCATCTTCCAGATCCGGAACTTCACTCTTATCAGTAGGTACCCATCTTGTGGCTGTTTTTTGGTGGTACTGACGATTGAACCCAGGGGCAGTCTACCTCTGAGCTTCACACCCAGTCCTATTTTATTTTATTTTTTATTTGGAAACAAGGTCTTGATAAGTTGCTGAGAACCTGAGTTGCTGGGGCTGGCTTTGAACCTGTCATCCTTCAGTGTCAGCCTCCCAAGTACTGTGATGGCAGACAGCTGGCTCCATCTTGTTTATAAACTGTTCAAGGACAGCCAACAATGCCCTAGATTGTTCTCTTGAGTATTACCCAAGGTGATTCCTCCGTCTTGTGACCTCTATTGTTTGACCAACAGAGACGTCCCAGAGGTTACTTTTGGGTGTCAACAGGACTCGTTGTAGCTATTAAAGTTACATTTTCCTTTATAGTTCTTCAGGGACATCAAGGCCCAGGGCTACAGTGGGGAGGGGACCAGAAGCCAGAGGGGCAGCGAAGGGAGGGATGTCTAGAACTGAGGGTGGCCAGGCCCAGAGGTCAGGGATGTGCACACAGGGAGGAGGTGTGGGAATCCCTGTCGCCTTCCAGAGAGGGCAGCAGGTTGGGCAGGTGACAGATGGTGTCTTCGAGTGCAGAGGCTCGGGACTGTCGGGATCTCCCATCGAGTCCCAGAGGGCAGGGTAGCAGTGGAAGCCCGGAAGGCCGCAGGGTCACTAGGCCCCCAAACGCCCGCGCAGCTCCCAGACTTGACGCAGCCCCGGGGGCGGAGCCCAAAGAGGCTGCAGCCCCCTGAGCGACGGCGCGCGCGGCCAACAGGGCTCCGCCTCGAGACGCCATGCCCCGCCCTCCACCCCCCAGCCAATGGTGAGCGCAGCAGCGGCGCTTGAGGCGGGGCCTGGTCTGGCAGAGGCGGGGCGTGGGGCGGGGCCTGGGCTGGCGGCTTCGGCCGCGGGCGCGGCACCCGGAAGTCGGCGGCAGCGGAGGCGGTGAGTGCGCGGCCGGCGGTCGGGGCTGGTTGGCTCTAACTGCGGGGTCGGCCCAGAGGATCGGGGGCGCCGGGCTCTGGGGGGCGCGAGCAGACCGGGCGGCACGTCTTTCCTGTGCCTCAGTTTCCCCTTTCCAAGGCTTAGAATGGGAATCAGAGGGCCTGTCTTGGGACTCTGACGGGTCCGGATAGACCAGACCGACCCCGAGCCACGAAGGCATCCCACGCGGTAATGAAAGGCCTTTCCGCTGATCCCCTTTGGACAGGGTACGGGCGTCCGGGACAGGCAGAACCAGACTCGCTGCCAGGAGGCTGAGACGGGTGGGGGAGGGAGCTGCGTGGTCATGGCAGAAAGTGGTGGTTTGCAGCTGGGGCCAGCATCTAGGACTACTTTAGAGTCGCGCTGCTCGGCTCCTGGGCCCTCATCTCCCACGCTGATCCCCCCCCCACACACACACACAGCAGGATGACAGGTGATATCCCATCTGAGTAGGCAGCAAGTGCTGGGTCATCTTGCGTCTGGATGTGGCCTTCCGGGGTGACTTGAATAGCAGACCCTCCACCCCCACTCGGACATCGGGGGTGTGGGCTGGGTAGGGCTTCACGCAGGCCAGGCCTGCCCCCACTGCTCAGCTCTGCAGCATCCTGGGTTTTGCCTGTTTTCCTCCTGGGCAGTGGGCACAGAGGGCCAGGGGCTGAGCCTCCCCATCCCAGCATCCGGCACCTTTTCTATGTACTTCCTGGCTTCCTGCTGGGCCCCAGCTTTAGCGTGAACCTTCTGCCCTTGGACAAGTCCCCGAGCCCTCGGGCCCCTTTCCTCCCATGGAACATCACATGCTCGGCATTGGCCAGGCCTCCTGTGCGGCTCTGGTCCTGCTGACTGCTGTTTGCCACCACTCTGGGCTCAGAGCCGTCTTCCATGAGACAGATATGAGGGCAGCTCTGAGGGACAGCTGGGAAGCACTTTGGAAGGCATCTTGTTCTTGCTCATTTACCTCTGGGCAACCTTTTGGGGCAAGTTTTCATTGGCTCAACTTTGTCCATGGCGAGGAAAACTCAGGCTAAGGGGGCCGGTGGTGTTTCCAAGGTGGTTCAGGGCCAGGGCTGGCTCTCGGTTCTTTTGTTCCATCTGGGCCCCTCTCCCAGGGGCCCTCCTGCATCAGATGACCTGCTGGCTGGGTAGGATGACTACTGTGTGTGGATGGACATGGCAGACCCCAGGATTCCAGTGCCCCAGTACCCGCACCTCTTTGGGATCCTGCAACGTGGGTCCCTCATCCTACATTGTTGTGTTACTTGCATGTCCTTGGACTGCAGGCCCCTAAGTCGCCCTGTGCTTCCTTGGTGTCCTCTCTTGAGCGCTGTCATTCCCATTACAATTCACGGTAGTTGTAATCATGATCGGTGTTGTGGGGTAGTTCCCATGCCTGGCTTCTGCACCACATGGTAAGCTCTTGCAGGTACCCTGGTGTGTGCCCACAGGTACTGGTTTTGAGAATGTCTGTGGAGAGAACCCATCTGCTGAGAAATGATGTCAGACAGGAAGGCCTAGAAGGCTTCTAGAAACTGGGCTACGCTTGGCTTGTCATTGACACTCTAGGTGGGTGAGAGCTGGGCTGCATCCTTTGATAACATGTCAATCAGCACACGATGGCAGCACTGCTGAATCTGGCATTGTTTGGTTCTGACCTGTGGGGGCTTGGTGAAGGGCTCTGTGAAAACAAGGTCACCCCAAAACAATCCAGCTACCCTTTCAGGCTATTGGTGCAGTTTCCCCCTTAAGTTTCCTTCAACGTCCTTTTAAGACCATAAAAATAAGCCAGGCGTAGTGGCCCACGCTTGTAATCCCAGCATTTGGGAGGCTGAGACTGGAGGATCCAGGTTCTCAGCCAGCCTCAGCTACCTAGTGAGGCACTCCACAACTTAGTGAGACCCTGTTTCAAAATAAAGAATAAAAAATAGGGCTGGGGGTGGAGCTTCAAGGTAGAATGCCCCTGAGTTCAATCCCCAGTACCGCAAAAAAAAAAAAAAGACTATAAAAATAATGTATGCACACTTTAAAAAGGCTGGAACCAGGCCTGTGGTACATGCCTGTAATCCCAGTCCTTGGGAGGCTGAGACAGGAGGACAGCCTCAGCAACTTACCAAGACCCTGTTTCAAAATAAAAAATAAAAACCGGGCATGGTGGTATACACTTGTAATCCCAGTGTATGGGAGGCTGAGACAGGAGGATCGCAGGTTTGAGGATAGCCTTAACAACTAGTGAGACTTTTCATCAACCTAATGAGACCCTGATTCAAAATAACAATAAAATAGAGGTGGGGATATAGCTCAGAAATAGAGTACACCTTGGTCCAATCCCTGCTGCCACAGCTACAATTAAAAAAAAAAAAAAAAAGGCTGGGGATATAACCTAGAATAGAATGCTCCTGAGTTCAATACTTACTACCATCGTAAGTAAATTTAAAAATAATTAAGTCTGGTTTCTGCCTCCTGGTAGCAGGTGTACTTGCTGACATTTGAGAGTTTGTTGACAGATCTTGGGTACATGCTTACTTTTTTTTTTTTTTTTTTTTTTTGCAGTACTGGGGATTGAACTCAGGGGCATTCTACCTCCAAGCTATACCCCCAATCCTATTTTTTATTCTTTATTTTGAAACAGGGTCTCACTAAGTTGCGGAGTGCCTCACTAAGTAGCTGAGGCTGGCCGAGAACCCAGATCCTCCGGTCTCAGCCTCCCAAATGCTGGGATTCCAAGCGTGCGCCACCACGCCCATCTGGATGGAACCTTTTGAAACAGGAGGGTCTCAGTAGGTTGATGAGAGTCTTACTACTTGCTGAGGATGTCTTCAAACCTGCAATTCTCCTGTCTTAGCCTCCCAAGTATTGGGATCACAGGAATGTGCCACCGTGCCTGGCCATGCTTCTTAAAATTTTTTCAATACTGGGGATTAAACCCAGGGGCATTCTACTTCTGAACTATACTCCCAACCCCTTTTATTTATTTTTTTTAAATTTTGAAACAGGGTTTTTCTAAATTGCTGAGGGTCTTGCTAAGTTGCTCATGCTGGCCTCCAACCTGTGGTCCTCCTGTCTTAGCCTCCCAAGTACTGGGATCACAGGTGTGTGCTACCACACCTGACTGCATGTTAACTTTTTTTCTTTTGTAGTACTGGGTATTGAGCCCAGGGACTTTATACTTCTGAGCTATACCCCCAGACCATATTTATTTATTTATTGGTACTGAGGATGGACTCCACGGACATTCTACCTCCAAGCTACAACCCCAGACCTTTTTTTTTAAATTTTGAGACAGGGTCTTGCTAAGTTGCTGAAGCTGGTCACAAACCTGTGGTCCTTCTGTCTCAGCCTCCCAAGTACTATGTGCCACCATGCCCAGCTTTTTATTTTATTTTTTAAAGAATTACGATAAGCTGAGCATGGTGACACACGCTTGTAATCCCAGTACTTGAATCTCACTAAGTTGCAGAGGGCCTCATGAAGTTGTTGAGGCTGGCTACAAACCTGTGATCCTCCTGTCTCAGCCTCCCAAGTACTGGGATTACCCGTGTATATCACCACGCCCGGCTATATGCTAACATTTAAGTGCTTGCTTTTATTTGTTTTGGAAGGGTTATTGGGAATGCCTTCTTCTGTTTTTATACGCTACACAGGCCACAAGGGTCACCTTGAGGCTGGGCCTCTGTCCCTCTTGTGGGGAAGCCAGGTATCCCTGCCAGGAGAAGTCCCAGACGCAGGGGCCCCCTTGTGTCCAGGGCTTTCCTTCATACCTGTGGTGTACCTTGTTTGTTCTGCTCCGTTGAGCCATGAAGGGACCATGACACCCTGGTGTGAGGCTGAAAAACTTGTCCCTAAACCATTGGGAAGATCCAAGGGGGAGCGGCTCACGGTGGGAAATTTGTCATGGTAAAATGCCTCGTAATAGCTAAGATGAGGCCGCAGCGCTGCAGAACCCCTGGCGCCGAGGTGGGAGGACGGTGTCGCAGCGGCTGGCTGCTCCGTGCTTGCAGACTGGGCTTTCTCAGCCGAGGCGCGCCAGGAACAGTGACACTGTGTTCCCGAGTGTGTTTACGTCCTCTGCTGGCCGCCGCCAGGGACCACAGCACCATGCACGCACGTCTGTGTCTGTCCTGTCCTGCGGAAAGAGCAGCTCCTCGGCTCCTGCACTGCCACGTGACAGCCATAGCAAGGAGGTGGAGCCAGGCACCTGGCTGTTTGGCCCTGCCAGTCATTGGCTCTCTGGAAGCCTGTGGCACCCTGCCCTCTGCTCAGCCTCTGAGCTCAGCCTCTGCAGACTGACAGGGTGGGCAGCTTTAAAGATGTTCTCCCCAGCCAGGCATGGTGGCGCACGCTTGTAATCCCAGTATTTGGGAGGCTGAGACCAGAGGATCCGGGTTCACGGCCAGCCTTAGCTACTTAGTGAGACCCTGTTTCAAAATAAAGAATAAAAAATAGGGCTGGGGGTGTAGCTCGGAGGTAGAATGCCCCTGGGTTCAGCAAAAAAAAAAAAAAAAAAAAAAAAAAAAATTGTTCTCCCCAAGTGGGTAAAGTACTGGGTATGACAAAATGGATCAGCCGACTGCAGGGCTCAGATAACCCGTCCATAGCCTTGTAGATAGTCTCTTTTTTTCTTTTTTGATACTGGGGATAGAACTCGGGGGGCATTCTACCTCCAAGCTATATACCCAACCCTTCAGCCCTTTTAAATTTTCTTCTTTTTGTTTTTATCTTGAAACAGGGTCTCTACCAGGAGTAATGGTGCAGGCCTGTAATCCTAGTATTTGGGAAGCTGAGACAGGAAGATCATAGGTTCGAAGCCAGCCTTGGCAACTTAGCAAGGCCCTGCTTCCAAGTAAAAAATAGGGCTGGGGGTATAGCTCAGAGGAAGAATGTCCCTGGCTTCAAACCCCAGCAACACACACATAAACACACACACACACACACACACACACACACACACACACACACACACAGAGGGTCTTAACCTATGATTCTCTGTCTCAGCCTGCCAAGGACCGGGATTATGGGTGTGTACCACCATGCCCAATTCAGTCAAGGTTTTAGAAGATTCTCTTGTATTAATCTGTTTTTCGTTACCCTAATGCTTGAAGTAGGCTAACTTTTATGTTTATTTATTTTGTGGTACTGGAGATTGAACCCAGGAACATTCTATCTCCAAGCTATACCCCCAATCTTTTTTCATTTTTTGACTTTTTAAAAATTTTGGGCCGGGCGTGGTGGCCCACGCTTGTAATCCCAGCATTCAGGAGGCTGAGACCGGAGGATCCGGGTTCGCGGCCAGCCTCAGCTACCTAGTGAGGCACTCCCTAACTTAGTGAGACCCTGTTTCAAAATAAAGAATAAAAATAGGGCTGGGGGTGTAGCTCAGAGGTAGAATGCCCCTGAGTTCAATCCCCAGTACCACACACACAAAAAAATTTGGGGGGGGGAGCTGGGCGTAGTGGCGCACACTTGTAATCCCAGCATTTGGGAGGCTGAGACTGGAGGATCCAGGTCCGTGGCCAGTCTCAGCTGCTTAGTGAGGCCCTCCGCAACTCAGCAAGACCCTCCACAACTCAGGGAGACCCTGTTTCAAATAGGGCTGGGGCTATAGCTCGGAGGTAGAATGCCCCCAGATTCCATCCCCAGTACCGCAACAACAACAACAAAAAATTTGGTACTAGGGATTAAACCCAGGGGCATTCTACCTCTGAGCTATACTTCCAATCCTTTTTATTTTGAAACAGGATCTTACTAAGTTGCTAAGGCCCTTGCTAAGTTGCTGAAGCTGGCTGTGAACCTGTGATTCTCCTGTGTCACTCCCAGTACTGGGATTAAAGGCATGCACCACCATGCCTGGCTCAACTGGGACACTTTATTTATTTATTTATTTTTGTGGTATTGGGGATTGAACCCAGGAGCATCCTACCTCCAAGCTGTACCTCCAACCCTATTTTTTATTTATTTATTTTTTCCTGGTATTGGGGATTGAACCCAAGGACATTCTACTCTACCTCTGAGCTACATCTCCAAGCCTTTTTTTTTTTTTCTTT
>PVLC010021430.1:0-18997 GCA_004027655.1 Graphiurus murinus
TAGCCGGGCGTGGTGGCGCACGCTTGTAATCCCAGCATTCGGGAGGCTGAGACCGGAGGATCCCGGTTCGCGGCCAGCCTCAGCTACCTAGTGAGGCACTCCGCAACTTAGTGAGACTCGGTTTCAAAATAAAGAATAAAAAATTAGGGCTGGGGGTGTAGCTCGGAGGTAGAATGCCCCTGAGTTCAATCCCCAATGCCGAAAAAAAAAAAAAAAAAAAAAAAAAAAAAAAAAAAGAAAGATTTTATATGATCTAGAGGAAAGAACTTGAGGGTGTTTTTTGTTTTTGTTTTGTGTGTGTGTGTGTGTGTGTGTATGTGTTACTGGGGTTTGAACCCAGGAATATTCTACCTCTGAGCTATACACCAGGCCTTTTTATTTTTAATTTTGAAACTGGTTCTTCCTAGGTTGGTGAGACTGGCCTCAAACCTATGATTTTCCTGTCTCAGCCTCCCAAACTCCAGCCCTATTATGTTTTTATTTTCAAACAGCGTTTCACTAAGTTGTGGAGGGCCTCGCTAAATTACTGAGGCTGGCTGCAAACCTGTGATTCTCCTATCTCAGCCTCTCAAGTACTGGGATTGCAAGCATATGTCACCATGCCAGGCTAGAACTTGAGTTTTGAGGTCAGGAATATCTGACTTTAAGATTCCTCTTTAAAAAAAAAAAAAACAAACAAAAGCAAAGCATTAATATATGTTTAAAAAGCATAATAATGGATAACTAGGCAAATTCTTTAATACCAAAAAACTTTGTTCTACTCATCTGTAGAGTGAAAGAATCATATTATGACTTTGGTTTTATCGTGGGACTTTAATGAGATTATGTATACAAATTGTTTGGCATAGAACAGAGTAGATGCTCCAAGAATGTCAATCTCTTTTTTCTCTTGGAGTGTTGCATCTGATCAGGGTTTGGCATATTGCAGTGTTAATACTTGTACAGCACTTAGAAGATACTGAGTAATCTCCTCTACATTTTATATGTTTTACAAACTCATTCAATCCTTATAATGATCCTACAAAATAGATGATATTTGTTTTACAGGTGAAGGAATAGACATAGAGGGAAGTTAAGTTGCATGATTAAAGTCATAAAGCCAGGAAATAGAGAAATTATGGATCCGAACCCAGGTTTTCTAGTTTCTGAGATCTCACTTTCAACTCCTGTACCTTTGGTCACTAATGGCAGGGCCAATTATGGTTGGAAGACTCTTAGCGAAGTTTTGACTAGGATTTTGAATGCACGTAGGACTTGGGGTAAAATATATTTGGGAAATACTAAACAATTAAACTGATCACTGAGCACGATGGTGCACACCCGTAATCCCAGAGGTTGAAACAGGAGTATCGAAGGTTGGAGGACAGACTCAGCAATGTGTTGAGACTCTCAGCAACCTACTACTACCCTGTTTTTTTTTTTTTTTTTGGTGGTACTGGGGATTGAACTCAGGGGCATTCTACCTCCGAGCTATACCCCCAGCCCTATTTTTTATTCTTTATTTTGAAAAAGGGTCTCACTAAGTTGCGGAGTGCCTCACTAGGTAGCTGAGGCTGGCTGCGAACCTGGATCCTCCGGTCTCAGCCTCCCGAATGCTGGGATTACAAGCGTGCGCCACCACGCCCAGCTAGTACTGCCTTGTTTCAAAACCAAAAATTAAAAAAAAAAAAAAAAAAAGAAAGGGGGCTGGGGTGTAGCCTGGAGGTAGAATGTTCCTTTGTTCAATCCCTAGTACCCCAAACAAAAACACAAACAAATAAAATTAAACTGGTATTTATTATAAAATGCTATTAAAATGTCTTCAGAAGACATTTAATGTGCTAATGCTTATTGCAAATCTCCAAGAATGTGTGTGTGTGTGTGTGTGTGTGTGTATCTCCAAGAATATGTGTGTGTGTGTGTGTGTGTGTGTGTGTGTGTGTGTGTGTGTGTGTTGGATACAGCATTTCCTAAAAATTCTTTGGCCACATAGATCTTTTTTTCAGGAATACTTGGTAACATTTCTGAGAAGCACATTTTAATTCGTATGCATGTAATCCGAGGGTCTCATATTACAGATGGAGAAATGGATGTCCACGTGTCCACGCAGCATAGAATGGGATTTGCTGCAATGGCAGACTATTAATTGGTGGTAAGGTTGAGATACGACTGAGGCCTTCAGCTTCCAAATCCAGGGCTCTTGCCACTCTATCATGTAATAATGCTCTAGATAATAGCGTTCCAGATAAAGAATCACAATATTATTTTTTCCAGTGCTCCTGTCTAATTCATTTAGTACATTGAATAGAACTGACATGTATCTTTACATTGTAAGATTTTAGGTGTTTTTTTTTTTTTTTTAAAGAGACAAATCAACTTCTAAGTACATAATTAATGTAGACCATGATGGCATTAGTTTCCTCTAACTCTTGCTTCTGGGGCTGTGCGTGGGGTTCTTAAAAGCCAGATCATCAGCCTTAGGGCTGGCTCTTGGTTGGTTATCATGCTTTCAAAAGCCTGAGATCACATCTCTAAAGTGCTCTTCAGATAAGTGGGTCATATGAGTAGCAAAGCTTTGGCACACAATTCTACAATCTTTGAAATGTTTTTCGCCCTGCTAGAGATTTGAATATTACATCGGAGTAATCTAACACACACAAGATGTCATGGGGACGATAGCAGGTGAATTCTGGGAAGGGAGTGGGTTGGAAAATGTGGGCAGGTCAAAAACAAAGGATGTGAACAGAATTACAGTGGTGTCCATAACTTGGTAAAGTCACCTGCCTAAGTCCTAAAAAATGAGGGGACTTGATTTGAATCCGTAGCCACCGTCAGCCTGTAACTAAGTAAGGGGAGGGAATTGTTTCGAGGAATGACATATTGAAATCAGGTAATACATGGAAATCAGATGTATTGCTGCACCACACCTGAATTCTCTGTAAAGATAAGCCACGCAGGTGGCACATGCTCGTAATCTCAGTATTTAGGAAGCTGAGACAGGAGGATCACAGGTTCGAGGCCAGCCTCAGCAACTTAGCAAGACGCTCAGCAACCTAATGGGACCTTGTTTCAAAATAATGAAAAAGGGTTGAGAGTATATAGTAGAGGTAAAATGTCCCTGGGTTCAATTCCCAGTACCAACAATAATAATGATGATGATGAGCCAGGTGTGGTGGCGCACGCTTGTAATCCCAGCATTTGGGAGGCTGAGACCGGAGGATCCGGGTTTGCAGCCAGCCTCAGCTACCTAGTGAGGCCTTCCGCAACTTAGTGAGACCCTGTTTCAGAATAAAGAATAAAAAATAGGGCTGGGAGCCGGGCATGGTGGCGCACGCTTGTAATCACAGCAATCGGGAGGCTGAGACCGGAGGATACGGGTTCTCGGCCAGCCTCAGCTACCTAGAGAGGCACTCCGCAACTTAGTGAGACTCGGTTTCAAAATAAAGAATAAAAAATAGGGCTGGGGGTGTAGCTCGGAGGTAGAATGCCCCTGAGTTCAATCCCAAGTACCGCAAAAAAAAAAAAAAAAAAGGGCTGGGGGTATAGCCCGGAGGTAGAATGCCCCTGAGTTCAATCCCCAGTACTGCAAAAAAAAAAAAAAAAAGATGATGATGATGACAATAATAATAATAATAATTATGCATTTGAATTGTGTTCCCATTAGTCTCTGCTCAAGCAAACTTACTTGTGGCCATCATGTTTGGATGACAAGAAACCCAAAGTTTAAAAGTTGGAGAATCCCGTGTTGTCATTCTAACTTCAGAAGAAGAGTAAATGCATTCGAATTTGGTAGACAGATCAGCAGCCCAACGTATGGGAGCAGGACAAGTCAAAGATCGTGGTTTCTGGAGGAGAGGCTGAAAGGCAGAGGCGGGCAATTCCCTGGCCCCATTCTTCCGTAATCACCGTGGGTTTACAGATGTTGCTTCGCAGCTCCAGTGGGCATCTGGCTCCGTAGCTGTCTGCAGGCCATGCCTGTGAGCGCCTGCTCACAATGATATATTTGATATGCAAATGGCAGGGCAGAAAACGGAGCTGGCTGATAAGACGCAAGACAGATTTCAAGTGAGGGTCACGGGAGGGGGGAACACAATGATCAAATTCATGAATTAGACTTCTGTCTCCCCTTCCTTTGTCAACACGGAAATATTTATTAATTAAATCAATGAAGGCGAGTGTGTACCGATGAGCAAATTAGCACATCAAAACCTTGGATGGGAGTTGGTGGGAATAGTGAGTGGGGAGGAACTCCCGAAAAAGCAGAAAAAAAAACTAGAATTTATCATTTATTTTGATACTAATCAAGTACTTACCAAGCGATTTGTTAAACTGAAGGCAAGAACTTTGTGCAAGAAAAATTGCCATTAATCAGTTTAAAATTATTTTATCTTTTCCCCCACTTTATTTGTAGGAAAGATGACAGTTAAAAATATGGAAAGTGGTGTCGGGGAATTTGTAGGAATCGCCATCAGATTAGAGCTATTTCCAATTTAGCAACTCTCATAAGAATATACACAGATTGCAGGGCATGTTGGCGCAGGGCTATCATCCCAGTACTTGGGAGGCTGAGTCAGGAGGATTGAAGGTCCAAGCACAGTCTCAGCGACTTAGCAAGACTCTCAGCAATCTAGTGTGACCCTTTTTTCCAAAAGAGAAATACAGTAGGGCTGGGGGTATAGCTTGGAGGTAGAATGTCCCTGGGTTCAATTCCTGGTGCTAGAAACAACAACAGAAATAACAATAGCAACAAAACATATGTGTGTATATGTGTGTACACACACACACACACATGCATATACACACATTACAATTAACATTTAAAATAAAAAGCCCACACACACATTATAATTAATGTTTAAAATTAAAAAAAAAATAAGCAGGAAAATAGGTAAGATGGTGAACATACTTTCTATGAAGATACCCTAGTTCTGGAATTTCAGAGTTTCCTACTTCCCCTAAACTTCAAACTTTTAGTAAGAAGTTTCACAAATCTATTTCCCCAAAGCCAGCTTGCTGGTGCACACACAGATGGGTGAGAAAGGATTTAAGTAGGATTTACATTTTCACAATCCTTACCCTGGGCAGGGAGCAAGGCCTTTTTTGCTGCTGCTGCTGGCTGAGCCCCCCTCCCCCACTTGTTTCTCTTTACAATAATTTTATTTTACATTATTTACTGTTTCTTGCTGCTTCTTTTTGTATTCTTGGTCCACATACGTCAGCAGCAAGAAGTAGGCAAGACGCCTTAGTTTTTCAGCTATGATTTCCTGTTGGGAGAGTGAGCTTCGAATGGGGGACTCTCAACCCTGGTTCCACATTTAGGATCATACAAGGAACTTGGAAAGAATAGCAACAGGACCCTCATCCCCAGAAATTCCGATTTGACTGTTTGGGGTGGAGCCCAGGCTCTCAGAGGATTTTATCTTAAAGGTTCTTTTTGGCACTGAGGATTAACCCAGGGACACTCTATTCACTGAGCTATATACTCACCCCTTATAAAATTTGTCTTTGGAGACAGCGTCTCACTAAGTTGTCCAGTCTGCTCTTGAAGTCATTGTTGATCCTCCTGCCTCAGCCTTCGGAGTCGCTGGGATTATAGGCATGGGCCAACATGACCAGCTCAGATTTTAATACACCCAGTGGCCTAGCTAGTTGAAGTGTAGCAATTGATTCTTGGTCCTGAATCATATTTCTAAATATAGTTATATATCTATATAATAGCATTTAAAACATTCCCTAAGCTATCAGGAAAATTGCACGCATATGAATTCATGCCTCGGTAACAAATCCTAAATTACACTTGATCTCAGATAGTTCCTTTACTCAATGATTAAATAAAAAGGGTGCCATCCTCCCAAATAGCTCCTTTTCCAAAACGGTAAAAGAAGTTTTATACTTAGTCTGAATTTTTTCCAGGGTACTTTTAGAAGTTCTTATTTCCCTTCGGTTTATTCCCTATGCTGTGCAGCATGGCTCTAGAAAAAGGAAAAAAAAAAAAAGTTTGGATGAATGAGGCCAGTGACGTCATAATGAAAGAGTTAAAAAAAAATCATATAATAATACATCTTGGAGAAAGGTAATATTTGAACATCAACGATCTCCAGTGGAGATGTACAAGCTATACACTTGTATAAGGAGCTTCGTTATCTTGTTATGATCCCGGCGACTGAGGAGAACAATCCAAATCTTTGGCCACCATTTTTAAGACTCACATTTTATAGACGTACTTACATGCTATTTCCTATACCTGACTAGAACTCTGGGCAATCTAGGAGAGAGTGCAAATGAAGAGGGAAGACTCAGTTTCTCTTGTTACTTTCATCAGATTATAGGACAATTGAGAACCAGTATTTTTACTTTTTGAAAAAATAAAAAAGCTAGCCAGGGGCATGGTGGCAGCACATGCCTATAATCCTGGTACTTGGGAGGCTGAGACAGGAGGATTGCAGGTTTGAGGCCAGCCTCAGCAACTTAGACCCTCAGAACTTAGTGAGACCCTCATTTCAAAATATATATATATATATATATATATATATATATATATATATATATAATAAAATAAAATAAATAAATAAAAATGAAAAGAAAATAGGCCTGTGGGTATAGGTCAGAGGTAGAACACCCCCTGGGTTCTATCCGCAGTATCACAGAAAGAAAACAAAAGCTGCCTAAATATTATAAGTAGACAGAAGAAAAAAATTGTTTATGATTCAAGTTAACATTTAAGTCTTAATCTTTCAAGTCTGGGATGCAGTTTTACATGGGCTCTGGGATTAGAGTTGAAATGAACATTACATTGATTACCTTTACAGAATAGGCTGCCAAAAGTTAGCATAAGAATCTGTATGGTTTGGCAGAAAAAAAAAATGACTTTCATAAATTACATTTACTTCCTAATCCTCAGAACCTGTGAATATGGTAAAAGACTGAATATTACTTTACATAGAAAAAGATCTTAAGAATTAACAAACGGATCCTTTTTCTCTTATCTAATTCATCCGCAGTTGTGAAATCTTAGTTTCAGATTACTGTGTATGGACAATATTAATGCATATGTTAACTTCTCTGTTCTTAAGACCATGATATTTGTTGAAGTAATATTAGCTTTGGCCTTGCTGAAGGCTTTTATCATGCAGAAATACAATTTCTGGGATTGGTTCCTTAAATTGAAGTAAAACAAGCTGAGTGCAGTGGCCTGTGGCTTTCATCTCAGTGCTTGGGAGGCTGAGACAGGAGGAACACAGGTTCGAGACCAGAATCTGCAATTTAGTGAGACCCTGCTTCACAATAAAAAATGAGCTGGGTGTGGTGGTGCATGCTTGTAATTCCAGACCCTGTGTTGAACTAAAAAATAAAATTGGGCTGGGGGTGCAGCTTAGGGGTAGGATGCCCCTGGGTTCAATCCCTGTAACACACACACACACACACACACACACACACACACACACACACGCATTAAATAGGGTTGGGAGTGTAGCTTGGAGGTAGAATGCCCCTGGGTTCAATCCCCAGTACCAAAGGAAAGTCCTGCAGCGACCAGCAACAATCTCTCTCCTCACCTCCCTGAGTTCATCATTTTCTTCCTTTCTCTCTCTCTGTCTCTGTCTCTCTCTGTCTCTCTGTCTCTCTGTCTCTCTCTCTCTCTCCATTTATTTATTTTTTGTGGTACTGGGGATTGAACCCAGAGGCATTCTACCTTCGAGCTACACCCCCAGCCCGATTTTTTATTTCTTATTTGGAAACAGGGTCTCACTAGGTTGATGAGTCTCACTACTTGCTGAGGCCGCCCTTGAACCTGCGATCCTCCTGTCTCAGCCTCCCAAGCACTGGGATTCCAAGAGTGCGCCACCGTGCCATGCTACCTTTCTGCATCTAGACGACTCAGCAGTGTTCGTGTCTCCGATGCGCTGTGAAGAGGGCGTTCCGTCGTCGACTTTCCCGGGGATCACAAGGTTTCCCCTTTGGCCATTAGTGGTCGGCGGGTGGGTCTTGCATCTCGTTATCAGAAACTTAATTCAGGACCGACCCTGACCCCGTGAAAGTATCAGTTACCTAAGGGGAATTTCTGAAAGCCCTTTTGGGTTCTTTAACTCAAGGTTTGGCTGGGAAAGGAATTTATTTATCTAGTACTGCTAAATATAGCAGTTTAGTATTAGGCAACAGACATCAGAAGCAGTTTACCTTGAGATTAGGGGCTGTTTATTATAATCGGGTAAGTAATGAGAGGCAGTTCAAGAAATGTCTCAAGAAGATTTCTCTGTGGATTTTCTTCTCCACATGCAAGCTAGAGAGGCTGCTTTGCAGGGCTCAGCTTCCAGACTTCCAAAGGATTTTCCAGGTAAAGTTGAGACAGAAATGTTCCTCCGTGGATTTTTTTATCTACTCATCTATTGATGTATTCGTTCATTTATTCATTTATTTATTGGTACTGAGGATTGAACCTAAGGGTGGTATTGTACCTCTGAGTCACACCCCCAGCCCTATTATTTATTTATTTATTTATTTATTTATTTATTTATTTATTTATTTATTTATTTATTTATTGTGCTGGGGATTGAGCCCAGAGGCATTCTACCTTTGAACTACACCCCCATCCCTATCTTATCTCTATTTTATTATTATTATTTTTTGTGTGTGTGCCACTGAGGATTGAATCCAGGGTCAGTCACTCCCAGCCCAATTTTTTATTTTTTAATCTTGAAATTGGGTCTCACTAAGTTCCAGAGGTCCTCACTAAGTAGCTGAGGCTGGCCTTGAACCTGTGATCCTCTTGTCTCAGCCTCCCAAGTATGGGGATTACAAGCATCTGCCACCTCTCCCGGCTCCTATTTTACTTTTATTTTGAAGTAGAGTCTTGCTGAGTTGTTGAAGGACTTGCTAAATTGCTGAGGCTGTTCTCCAACCCACAATCCTCCTGCCTCAGACTCCCAAATACTGAGGGAGATTACAGGTGTGTGCCATCACCCATTGCCTTTTGTGAATTTAGAACTTCTCAAAAAAAAAATTTTTTTTTTTTAGACCTTTTCCTTTTATGTGGGCCTAAGTATTATATCCTTTCTATTTCTCTACTTACACCTTGGGATAAGAGTTAGGGATAAATGACTTTTATTATTTGAAGTGTGGCCTTTCCCAAGGACATTTGCATTTTATTATTCAAATTAATTAGTGGGACTGGACATTGAACCCAGGGTTTCACTCATGCTAGGCAAGCATTCCACCACTGAACATCCCCGCTCCTTATTTGCATTTTAGTAAAGAACCAATTCATAAACCAAAGGGATGAACTTTTTTTTGCGTGAGTGTGTGGTACTGGGCATTGAACCCAGGGGCATTTTACCTCCTAGCTACACCTCTAGCCCTATTTTTTTTTTTTTTAATCTTGAAACAGCGTCTCACTAAGTTGCTGAGGGCCTTGCTAGGTTGCTGAGGCTGGCCTTGAATCTGCAATCCTCCTATCTCAGCCTCCCAAATACCGAGATTCTGGTGAGCACCACCCTGCCCGGCTGGGATGAATTTTTAATAGTGTAAATTCAGGCCTTAACGAATGAACTGGGAGGCAAGTTTTGGCAGTTGGAAGAGTCCCTAAAACCACTCAAGACTTACTTGCTAAGCCAGACTTAAAATCAAAACTTATGACAAAATGTATAATGGTATGAAAAACTATAGTGAGGGATTGGTGAATGCCTTGATCTCAGATTTTTAGACTCCAGAGCTGAAAGAGATGTCTGCTGTTTAAGCCACATCTTCTGTGGTATTTTGTAGTGGTCGTCCTAGAAAACGAATGCATTGCTAATAAAAAAACATGGGACAAGTAGCTATATGCACGGCAGATTGTGGGCTTAGACTTATTCCCATTTTAGTCCAGTAGTGAGGTGTGTGGGTAATAGCAAAAATTATTCACCTCGAAAAAAAAATTTTAGTGACTTCTGTTATTTACTAAAAAGAGTTTGATGATGGTGTACGGAAACAAAAACAAAAACAAAACAACTTGACTGAGATCAGTTAATAATAGTGATGCTTGAATCAGAATCATGAATCAGAATGAGCTTAGGAAGTCAGCTGGCATCGGATTGGGAGGGCTGTGTTGAAAATTTAATTTATTTTTCAAATTTATTTCTCTCTCTCTCTCTCTCTCTCTCTCTCTCTCTCTCTCTCTCTCTCTCTCTCTCGGTGCTGGGGATGGAACCCAGGGACATTGTACTCTCCCAGCTGTACCCCTGGACCTATTTTATTTTTTAATATGGAAACAGGGTCTCACTAAGTGACTGAGGCTGACCTTGAACCTGTGATCCTCCTGTCTCAGGTGAGTGCCATCACACCTGGCTCAGTTATACTTTCTAGGATTGCCCTGGTAGCTGCATGGAGAATGGATGAATTGTATATGGTCAAGATGGAGACGGGACGACAGATGTGAACCTATTGCCCTAGTCCAGGAAGGGGGGAATGGCTTTAATGAAGACAGGGAAGCCGGGCGTGGTGGCGCACGCTTGTAATCACAGCATTTGGGAGGCTGAGACTGGAGGATCCGGGTTCGCGGCCAGCCTCAGCTACCTAGTGAGGCACTCTGCAACTTAGTGAGACCCTGTTTCCAAATAAAGAATAAAAAATAGGCTGGGGGTATAGCTCGGTAGAATGCCCCTGAGTTCAATCCCCAGTACCGCAAAGAAAAAAAAATAAAGAAAGAAATGCATTTGGGAGGCAGAGTTTTCAGGAGTTGGGAATGAGTTGGATGAGAAAGTTCAAAGTGAGTAGCTGTCAGAAATGACTCCCGAGGAAATGGATGGATGAGATTGTTATTTACTTAGATGGAAAAGACGGTCCCAACGTGCACGGGAGCAAGAGTTCAGACCCACAGCCCCGACGCTTGAAACATTTTCAAGACACCCAGATGGACCTGTCGAGTGTGTGTTATGGATGTGTGACTCTTGGTAAAGAAGTCTGAGTTGGAAGTCAAGATTTGAGAATCAGTGTCGGGTCAGAGGGTTAGAAATCCGCCTTGGGAGCGGATGAGATTTCCCAAGGGAATGTGTCCATTTGGCAGAGGTTTAAGAAAAAACTTGATTTGGAGGTATAGTGGCTAGTTGCCTCCTTTTCTCCCTCCTTTCTTCCCCTCCCTCCTTTATTTCCTCTTTTGGTTTGTTTTGTTTTGTGTATGCATACTAGGTATTGAACTCAGAAGCATTCTACCCCTGAGCTATACCCCCAACCCTATTTTATTTGGAAACAGTTCTTACTAAGTTGCTGAGGATCTCACTATTGCTGAGGCTGTCCTTGAACCTGTGGTCCTCCTGTCTCAGCCTCCCAAGTACTGGGATTAACAGGCGTGCACCATCACACAGGCTAGTTGCCATTATTTTTGGCTACCTCGAGTCTAAACCATCTTTCTAAGTTTGGGAGATTCTGCTCTTTATAAGACTGGTTAGAAGACAGATGCTGCTTTAATGACAGGTGCCATGTACATTCTATGCTTCTGTTTGCAGTCTGGGGAGTAGATCAGAGATTCACCAATCTGTTGAACTTTCTCTCGATCTAGATTCAGGAGCTAGTTAAGAATGTAGAGGTTTTTTTTTTTTTTTTTTTTTTTTGTGGTACTAGGGATTGAACTCAGGGGCATTCTACCTCCGAGCTACACCCCCACCCCTATTTTTTATTCTTTATTTTGAAACAGGGTCTCACTAAGTTGCAGAGGGTCTCACTAGGTAGCTGAGGCTGGCCGCGAACCCGGATCCTCCGGTCTCAGCCTCCCGAATGCTGGGATTACAAGCGTGCGCCACCACACCCGGCTCGAGATTTTTCTCAGCAGAAGAGCTGCAGATACTAGGACTTGTGCCAAGACAGGACATGTTTAAATGTGCCCAGAAGTGTGTATCACAGCGTGCTGCCCTGAGGTGGACTCAGGAAAGTGGCACGATAAACACCTGTTCTACAGACTCACAAGTCACCTATCAGTGTCCTTAACTTTCAAGAGGAAAGGATTACAGACTTTGCCAAGCTCGCGAAGGACTAAAATCTCAGTGTATCTTACTCTCAAATGTGGTGTTGTCCCAAAGCTGCCACAGAGAATCCACAAGGTCAATATATTTTACAAGATGTCACAAGGTTGTCAACTGGACTGACAGTCCCCTAGAAACATCATAGACAGTGTGGCAGGATGTCTAGATCACTTCCAATCAGAACGTAGAATTCCTAGATCTGAAAACAGGATCTAGTCACATTTTGGGGAGAATACATGTATCTGTATGAATTTTTTTCTCTTTCTCTCTCTCTCTCTTTTTATTTTTTGCTTTAATTCTCTTTTGAAAGGCCTGGAGATTCCTGATTGCTTCACTCGGTCCAAGACTGTGTGGAGTGCTTTCTCAGTCCCTTCTCTGAGACTTACAAGTCTGCAGACAGCTCATGGCCAAAGAGACTTCATTTCATTTGCCCGATTCTTTGGCAATGTCTCAGAAAAAGTCTGACTTTCCAAAGATATCCTGCCTGATTCCCAGTGTGAAGGAGTTTATAGCTCTATGACAAACCGCTGAACCTATTTCTAAAGCCGACTCAGTCTGCATACTAAGAATCCTTGGGGATTTTGTGAGGGCTAGCTGTCCTGAGCATGTGCCGTGGTTGCTATTCCAAATGAAAGAACTAGTTTGTTTGGGTTTTAATTATCTTTTCTTACAAGATCTACCCAGCAGTATTGCTCCACACGGCTTGAAAGAATTTAATTAAACAACAAAAAAAAAGGCCCTCGCTTTTGTTGTTGTTGTTGTTGTCGTCCTTAGTTGCTGGAATGAAATCAGACTACGATTGTGCCAGTGCATGGAGATTTCTTTTTTCTTGTTCTTATGAAGAAACTGCTATTAAGACTAAGGACATAAACACTTAGGAGCACAATACATTTTTTTTTTTTTAAACTGTGTGGAGGGTCTCCCTTTTTGCAATGGCCAGAAAATGCAAATTCCAAGAGATGAGTACTCTTGCTTTCCACGGAGAGATCCAGAACTCTGCAGGCCAGTTGAAATAGAAGTAGAGGATTTATGGGGAACTTGAGTGCACTGGTAGTTCTCCAGAAAGGTAATATAAAAATAAACAGGAGAAGCCAGGGCATGGTGGCGCACGCTTGTAAACCCAGTACTCTCGGGAGGCTGAAACCGGAGGATCCGGGTTCTCGGCCAGCCTCAGCTACTTAGTGAGGCTCTCTGCAACTTAGTGAGACCCTGTTTCAAAATGAAGAATGAAAAATAGGGCTGGGGGTGTAGCTAGGAGGTAGAATGCCCCTGGGTTCATCCTCAGTACTGAAAAAGAAAAAAAAAAAAAAAAAGAAAAGAAAAGAAATAAACAGGAGATAGTTGCAGTTGTGCAGAATATCAGCTCTGAAAATGCCTTGAAGACCTTCAGGTCTGGCAGGGTAAAGGAATGTGGGAGAGCCAGGCATGGTGGCACATGCCTATAATCCCAGTACTTGGGAGGCTGAGACAGGAGGGTTACAGGTTCAAGGCCCTCTGCAACTTTGTGAGACCCTGTTTCCAAGTAAAAATTAAAATAGGGCTGGGGGTAAAGCTCAGAGGTAGAATGCCCCTGAGTTTAATTCCCAGCAACACACACACACACACACACACACACACACACACACACACACACACGGGAGGAAAGGGGCAGACAGGCTCAGAGCAGTTAGTGACCAACATAAGCTCCTCAAGTTAAAAGTAGCATGATGCCGGGCATGGTGGTGCACACTTGTAATCCCAGTCCTTGGGAGGCTGAGACAGGAGGATCCAGGTTCGCAACCAGCCTCAGCTACTTAGTGAGTCCCTCCGCAACTCAGTGAGACCCTGTTTCAAAATAAAGAATAGAAAACAGGACAGGGTGTGTAGCTTGGAAGTAGAATGTCCCTGAGTTCAATCCCCAGTATTGCACACACAAAAAAAAAAGTGGCATGAGACTTCATTAACCAACATATTATTTTATTCATCAAGGTCATGCAGGTTTATTGTAGAACAATGAGAAAATGTGACAGGAAGATTCCTCAACTGCTCATATTGTATCTAAGTACCTAGAAGATCTTATTGCCGGGAGGTTTCTCTTTGTGTCTCACCTTCTCTTATCTCTTTTCTCACTTTTTTTCTGAATGCTGGCAGAAGAAGAAAGAGGAGATAAAAACCAAAGAAGAATCTGATGCTCTTTAGCAGTTTAGGAAAAATGTTTGCAACAGATGAGGGGTAAAAAGAAAGTCCTGATTCTTAAAAAGCAATCTAATTTAGTCAGGCTTGGTGGTGCATACTTTTAATTCTAGCACTTGGGAGGCTGAGACAGGAGGATCGCGGGTTCAAGGACAGACTCAGCAAGTAGTGAGACACTCATCAACTTAGAGAGACCCTGTTTCAAAATAAAAATAAAATAGAATGGGGGTGTAGTTTGGGGGTAGAATCCCCAGTACCACACATACACAGACACACACACACACACACACAGACACACACACACACACACAAAGCAAACTTAAAACACCTGTATTAAACACACTGTATGTTCAGCTCAGTGTCCAAGATCTTTGTAAGAATTAAAAAGAATGAGAAACTGTCCCTGGCTGCCTTCAAAGCACTTACAATCTAGTTGGCTAAACTGACAATGCAGCACATATTTTTAAAATACTGATTTCTTTTGAGATTTTTTTTTTCATATTTGAGACAAAAGGAGATGCTGAGACAAGAACAGTTAGGCATTCTTTCCGTTTCAAATTCTACGTGGTATTTAAGAGGCAGAAAGGAGAACAAACATTGCTCGTGGGTATTTCTCTTACTTGCTTTCTTGTGTCTTAAGAAAGTCTCTTCTGTCAACTCTCCAGGTGCTGACATACAGATAATCATTTCTTACTGCAATAGGTTTTTGTTTTTGTTTTTGCATTGAGGAAAACAGATTGCAGGTCACTTATTATTAAGGCTCTTAAAATTGATAGAGTGGAATTTAACATGTTCATTAATTTATTTATTCCTTTACTCAATGGGTACTTATTGAATATCTGCAATGTTTTAGGGGCCAGGTATTTAGCAGGGACCAAAACAATAAAGCCCTGCTCTGATGGAGCTAATGTTTTATGATTGGTTTCCTGCATAGGTGTAGAACAATGGAGAAGTTACTTAAACGTGTGAAATAGAGGAGATGTATGCTGCTCCTATGTAATTATGTGATGTCCCTTATTTTATTTATTTATTTATTTATTTAATTTATTCATGTACTGGAATTGAACCCAGGAACCCTCTACCTCTGAGCTACATCTCCAGCCCTATTTTTATTTTTATTTTTGAAACAAGGTCTTGCTAGGTTTTAGAGAGTCTCACTACTTGCTGAGGCTGTCCTCAAACCTGCAATCCTCCTGTTCCAGCCTTTCAAGTACTGAGATTACCACGCCCAGCTATGATATTCCTTGAAGAGTACTTTTAGGAACCTTAAAATTACCTCTTTGTCTTGTTGTTGCACAAAATCTCATCATTCATTATTTTTTGTTTTGTTTTGTTTTTGTTTTAAATACTGGGGCATTGTATCTCTGAGCTACACTCTCAACCCATTTTTTAAAACTTGTTTATTTTTTAAACAGTGTCTCCCTAGATTGATGCATGTCTTGCTAAGTTCAAGGCTGTCCTCAAACCTGTGATCCTCCTCAAACCTGTGATTCTCCTGTCTCAGCCTCCCAAGTACTGGGATTACAGGTTTGCAACACCATGCCCAGAAAAAAGTCTCATGAGTTTTGCTCCTTTAGAAGATATGAACATCTTGGAGACAGCCCCCAATTTAAGACTTAGTAGCTGCCAGGAGATCAGTACATACCCAGTAGATCTCTTCCAACCTGATTGGGTGGCTCTGGACCAATCAGGTGCGTAGGAGGTGAGTGTTGGTTGAAAGATGATGCCCAGCTGCAGTGACTGTAGAAGAAGGAAGTCTTACAGCCAAGGCAGTGTGAGGGGGCCCCACTGGGGGTGGGGTCAGACGCACTGAGCAGAGGAAGAAGGGGAGTGAGATGGAGGGAGGTGGCCCACAGAGATGAGCTCAGTACATTCACAGCTTTGGCTGGCTGACCTTCATCCCAATGCTTCTTGGTCTAACTTCTTAGCCACTGCTGCACATCCTTTAGAAGAAACTGTAGCTGACAGGTCCATCTAAAGTTACACGTGGAAGAATAATGTGAAAGACCTGCTGCTTCTGAGGATACAGCTTCTACCTTGCTCTCAAAATGCATGTTAAAATATTGACCCAGTTTGGAGGGTTTGTTTGTTTGTTTGTTTTTGCGGTACTGGGGATTGAATTCAGGGGCATTCTACCTCCAAGCTATACCCCCAGCCCTATTTTTTATTCTTTATTTGGAAACAGAGTCTCACTAAGTTGCGGAGTGCCTCACTAGGTAGCTAAGGCTGGCTGCCAACCCGGATCCTCCGGTCTCAGCCTCCCGAATGCTGGAATTACAAGCGTGCACCAGCACACCCGGCTCAGTTTGGAGTTTTCTAGTATAATCCTGTGTAGACTTTTGGCTCTGTCTTCCTTATAATCTCATCATTGCATCTATGCTTGGACTTGGAGATGTAGTTTGGAAGCACAAAATACAAAGTCTGCGGAATATAATTTCCCCACACCTGGAAAGGTCATTCATATGCATCTATAACAAATTCAGCTGAACGTGATGGCGCACACTTGCAATCCCAGTACTTGGGAGGCGAAGACAGGAGGATCGCAGGTGCAGGTTCGAGGTTAGCTTCAGCCCTTTAGCGAGACCCTGTTTCCAAATAAGAAATAAAATACATTTGGGGTGTAACTCAGACCCAGAATGCCCCTGGGTTCAATCCCCAGCACCACACAAAAAATTTTAAATAAACTCAACATGGATCGACCCTCAGCTTGCTATCCCACTGTTCACACTGGAAGCTAGAGAGTTATTTTGGTAAGGCTGTGTGCACACCCCTGGAAGCTCGGGTTTATAATTGAAATGTTGACACAACCTTAAAGCATCGCGGTGCGAGCAGTGTTGTTCTAATAAATCTTGTCCCTAATCCTCCGAGAGAACCTCAAGGAGAGATTCACTTTCTGTATCAGGTTTCATTTACTGAAAGGCTTCTGAAGATAAAGCTCATAAAGTATGAAGGGACAGATACGATGCGGGCTAAAGGGTTAAAGGGCTGGAGAAAGCTCTGTAATTCTCCGAAATGGGAAACAGATGTTGTTTGACATTTTGAAGCACGGTTTCCTCCTCCTTTACGCACTTTTCTGTTATCACGGTTTTCAAAGCAAAGACGTATGCCTGTAAATGAGAATTGCCCGGCAATGAGTTTCCTGCTTAGAGAACAGTGGGCCCTAATATTAAGACTAATTTTTATTTAATGCACTGTCTTTGTCACATAACAGAATCACAAATTGCGTTTGAAAACCAAATGGCGTCCAGTGGAGTTTATCACGAAACCCAGGGAATTAAATAACACCTTGTGAAAATGAGTAAATATAATTGGAAAGAAATGTTGCTTGAGCCTGGGACTCTCTTACATATTAATTTTTGTTGCCAAGGGAACTGCCCTGATTTACGCTGACTTCTGGTAACCACTGTACAGGTCACACCTGCGGCTTCATACCTGCAGGTACAGGTAGGAGTCGGGGTTTGGTATTACGCTTCAAGAAAGAGATGAGAAGTGTGGTGATCGTAAGTGACTAGTGCAGGGGACAAAGCAGCCTGGAGACAAGATCGCAAAGGAAACAGGCGACCATTGGGCTTTTCCAAATGGTAGCTGCGTGAGTAGGGAGACTTTTACACCAGGTTGACTGGATGGTAGGAGGAACCACACCGAGCCATTCGAGGAGCATTTTACAAGCTGGGGAAAGCAAGCCTCTTTCTGTCTATGTAATGTACACCTCTGCTACCCGCAGTGGTATCGGTGTCAGCTTCCAGCCAGATAAAGCATGGACCATAGCTAGGTTGCCTCTTCCCAGAGATTGGGGCAAGTGTGTTGGTTAAAGAGAAGGGTCAGATCAGAGGGAAAGTTCTAGGGACAGACTGAAACCTTGTGAAGTATTGGTATCCTGAGCTGGATGTTTTTCCATGGCTGCAGAACACTGTGTTTATATAAAAGGTGTGAATTTTGTGTGTCTTATGGAGTGGATGAAGCTATGTGTGTGTGTGTGTGTGTGTGTGTGTATGCATATGGTACTACTGTTTTTATGGTACTGGGAATGGAACTCAGGGATGTTCTACCTCTGAGCCTCACCCCCAGCTCTATTTTTTTTTTGAAACAGGGTCTCACTGAGTTGCAGAAGGCCTCCCTAAATTGCTGAAGCTAGCCGTGAACCTGCAAGTCTCCTATCTCAACCTCCTAAGTACAGGGATTATAGTTTACAATGCTTAATATCTAGGAGACAAAAATAACAAGTAAAGGAACAGTAAAAGCGATGGTCTTAGTTTTTTAAATAAAAGCAGCTAACCATTTGACTGAAGCTACCGTGACTGGCAGGTTTAAAATAAAACAAAGCAAAACAAAAAGCAAGCATAAAAGCATGGCTTTATTTTGGGGAATGGGGCAAAATTCCAAGTGTTCATTTGCCCTGCTTTCCATTGGCAATGAAATAAAGGCATACTCAAAGCTCAGCTGGAGTCTCACCTCCTTCCTGCCGATTTCCCAACCTCCAGGCCCACCAAGCTTGTCTTTCCTGTATCATTGTTCATATCAGCCACCTGATCAGAATGTTGTAAAAATGAAGCGTGAAGCAAAACAAAAAAACCACAACACAACCAAACAAAAATATATATATAAAAAAAAAAGCATGCCAAAAGCCAGAGAGGGGAAAACAAATCCAAAGTCAAAAATGTGAACAATGAAAGGTAAATACTTGTGATTTACTCAGAGAAGTCCATTTGGAGAAATGATCAGTGGCTGCTCAAAGTTGAAATGTTAGAAACACACATATGCAAATACTTAGGTATATCAAATCTATGATCATTTGAATAGTTCTTATGGCTGTTTAGTCAAATGTGATCCAGTTCTCTTGGAGGGCTTATGCTGTA
>PVLC010021431.1:0-27965 GCA_004027655.1 Graphiurus murinus
TTTTTTTTTTTTTTTTTTTTTTTTTTTTTTTGCGGTACTGGGGATTGAACTCAGAGGCATTCTACCTCCGAGCTACACCCCCAGCCCTATTTTTTATTCTTTATTTTGAAACCGAGTCTCACTAAGTTGCTGAGTGCCTCACTAGGTAGCTGAGGCTGGCCGCGAACCCGGATCCTCCGGTCTCAGCCTCCCGAATGCTGGGATTACAAGCGTGCGCCACCACGCCCGGCTCATTTATTCTTTATTTTGAAACAGAGTCTCACTGAGTTGCAGAGTGCCTCACTAGGTAGCTGAGGCTGGCCACGAACCCAGATCCTCCAATCTCAGCCTCCCAAATGCTGGGATTACAAGTGTGCACCATCACGCCCGGCTCAAGTTTAACCTTTTCAAAAGTACAATTCAAAGCTGGGTGTGGTGGCGTAAATTTGTAATCCTAGTACTTGGGAGGCCGAGACAGGAGGATCACAGGTTCAAAGCCAACCTTGGCAATTTAGTGAGGCTTTTGGCAACCAAGTGAGACCCTGTTTCCAAATAAGAAATAAAATCAGGCTGGGGGTGTAGCTTGGAGGTAGAATGACTCTGGGTTCAATCCCAAGTACCAAAAAAATAAAAGTACAATTCAGTGATTTATTATATATTCACAGAGTTGTGTAACTGTCACCATGAAGTCCAGAATCTTTTTACACCCCAAAAAGAAACTCTATACCCATTATTAGTCACTCCCCAATCCTCCCTTGTACCTACTAATTTACTTTTTATTTCTGTGGATTTGCTTATTCTGGTTATTTCATAGAAATGGAATCATATAATACGTGACCTTTTGTGACTGGCTTCCTTCACTGAGCATAATTGTTTTAAGGTTTATTTATGTTGTGAGATGAATTAGTACATCATTGTTTATGGATAGATAATATTTTATGGTATCTATGTACAACAATTGTGTGTGTGTGTGTGTGTGCACGCACGTGCGCACGCGCGCGCACGTGTGTTACTGGAGATTGAACGCAGGAACATTGACCTCTGAGCCAAATCTTCAGCCTTTATTTAATATAATATAATTTAATTTAATTTTGAGACAGGGTCTCACTAAGTTGCCTAGGGTGGCCTTGAACTTGCAATCTTCCAGCATCAATTTCCTGAGTAATTGGGATTATAGGCATGCACCACCATGCTTGGCTTGTACCACAATTTCTTTATCCATTCATCCACTAGTGGACATCTGGGTTGCTTCCAGCTTTGGGCCATTATAAATCATTCTGCCGTGAACATTCAGCATAAGTTTATGTGGAGCTTGTAATCCCAGTATTTGGGGAGGCTGAGACTGGTGGATCCAGGTTTAGCTACTTAGTAAGGCCCTCCGCAACTTGGCAAGACCCTGTTTCAAAATAAAGAATAAAAAATAGAGCTGGGCGTGGTAGCGCACGCTTGTAATCCCAGCATTTGGGAGGCTGAGACCGGAGGATCTGGGTTCATGGCCAGCCTCAGCTACCTAGTAAGGCACTCCGCAACTTAGTGAGACCCGGTTTCAGAATAAAAAATAGGGCTGGGGATATAGCTCGGAGGTAGAATGCCCCTGAGTTCAATCCCCAGTACTGCAAAAAAAAAAAAAAAAAAAAAAAAAGAATAAAAAATAGGGCTGAGGATGTAGCTTGCAGGTAGAATACCCCCAGGTTCAAACCCCAGTACCACAAAAAACAACAACAAAAAGTTTATGTGGACATGTGTTTTTGTTTCTCCTGGACAGATAGCTAGGAATAGAGTTCCTGGGTTACAGCTACCCTCATGGGATGAGCTGGTATCACTTGGTGGTGTTAATTTGCATTTCTCTAATGACTAATAATACTGAACATCATTTTGTGAGTTTATTGACCATTCCTGTATCTTGTTTGGGTTGTCTATCTCTTGTTAAGTTATCAAAGTTCTTTATGTATTGTATACATTACACCCTTACTAGATACACAGTTTACAAATGTTTTTTCCCAGTCCAAATGTCTTTTCATTTTCTTTTTTTTTTTTGGTGTGCGTGTATATGCGTATATGCGTGCGTGTGTGTGTGTGTGTGTGTGTGTGTGTGTTGGATTGAACCCAGAGGCATTCTACCTTTGAGCTACACCACCGGCCTTTTTTGGGTTTTTTGTTTGTTTTTTATTTTGAAGCAAGGTCTCACTAAGTTGCTGAGAGTCTTGCTAAGTTAGTGAGGCTGATCTTGAACCTGCAATCCTCTTTTTTCAGCCTCCCAAGTACTGGGATTACAGGCGTAAATCTCCATGCCTGACTTCTTTTTATTTTGAAGCAGGGTCTCACTGTTACAGAGTGTCTCACTAAATTGCTGAGACTGGCCTTGAACCCGTGATCCTCCTGTCTCAGCCTCCCAAATACTGGGATTACAGGTGCGTGCTACCACATCCAGCTCCAAAAATGTTTCATTTTGACAAAGTTCAATTGATCTGTTTTTCTTTAGTTGCATGTGCTTTGGGCATCATAATTAAGGAATTGTTGCCATATCCAAGTGCAAAGTGCCTGCTGCAGTTTCTCTTCTGCCGATCGAAATGGAAGCTGAATAATAATAATAATACAAAAGACAGACACACAGACAGATGCAGACACAAACCTTGCAAGGGGAACAATGTTCAACTTTATTAAGTGAAGATAGGGTTTTTGTTTTTTTGGTTTTGGGGGGGGGTTGCTGTACTGGGCATTCTACCTCCGAGCTATACCCCCAGCCCTATTTTTTATTCTTTATTTTGAAACCGAGTCTCATTAAGTTGCCGAGTGTCTCACCAGGTAGCTGAGGCTGGCCGGGAACCGGGATCCTCCAGTCTCAGCCTCCTGAATGGTGCCACCACGCCCGGCTTGAAGATAGGGTTTTTAAATGCTTAGAAAAACAAAGATGACCTCGAGTACTTGGGGAAACAGTCATTATCTCAAAAAATCCCCAAGAACAGGTGGAGACAATCAGGCCCTGAAGAAACATGTGTTATTTCTTTGAAGTTACTTTTACTTTATCTAACAGCCTTTATCTTACTACCCCCTTACAGGGAAAAGCAGGCAACACAGACCATAAACTTTCAAACACTTTGCTTTCTCAGTAGTTACAAATTTATCACCTCCAAGGTTGTATTATGCACAACAGGCACTTGCAGGAACTGGCTGAATTTTAATCGTTCAAATAGCCTTGACAGTATGCAGCATCTTTAGCTCCCTAAGTTTTTTGTATTTAGCATAAATTCTTTTTGCTTCCCACATCCAAGGTCATGAAGCTTTACCTGTGTTTTCTTCTTAAGGGTTTTATAGTTTTAGCTCTTACACATCAACCTGTGATCCCCTTTAGAGTTAGTTTTTATGTGTGGTGTGCAGTAAGGGTCATTCTGGCTTACACAGATTATCTGACTGTCCTGGCACAGTTTGCTGAAGAGTCTCATCTTTCCCCTAGTGGCTCATTTTCACTGTCTACTATGTCCCCTCCCTCTCCCCCTCCACTCCCAGATTCAGAGGCCATGAAAAAGGCAGTCTTGGAGAAGGAAGAAGAAGAACTGGTGAGCGAACGCACAGAAGCCTTCACCATTGCCCGCAACCTCCTCACAGCTGCTGCAGATGCTACTGAACGGATCATGTCATCCTATAAGGAGGTGACCCCAGCACAGCCTCTGCCCTGCCTCACCGTCCCCAAACATGCCAGGGCTGAACCCGTGTTGCCCTCCTTACAGGTGACAGAGCTGGCTGGCTACACAGCCCGGGTTCATGAGATGTTCCAGGTATTCGAAGATGTCCAGCACTGTCGTTTCAAGAGGCCTGGAGAGCCAGAGAACATTCCAGTGGGGTCTGGAGCTGTGGTACGGTCTGGTGTCCGCGTGGAGGGGCCCCTGAAGATCCAAGGTAAGGTGATGACCTCCATGCATTATATCTCCTCCCATCCCCACCTTCCTACCTACTGCTCAGCTCCTCCCATTCCACCCCATCTCTCAGGGACCATGCAGTCCAACCAGGACAGGAGGCCTGCCAGGCGCAGTTATTGAAGACTTCTGCCAGGTTGAGCAGGATCCCTGGGGAGGTTTCCCCAGGAGAGGGGCTGGCCCAAACAACCAGCCTTCTCAGAGCACATGCTGCCATCCACACTGCCTTTGTGTCCTCCTGAGAGCCCTGACTGGATTATTGGTTAAGGGAGGGAGGGTGCAGAGCCAGGCTTAGTGATGTACGCCTATAATCCCAGTACTTGGAAGGCTGAGAGGAGGATCGAAGGTTCGAGGCCAGCCTCAGCAACCTAGCAAGACTTTCAGCAACCTAATGAGACCATTTAAAATCAAAAAAATAAAATAGGGCTGGGAGTGTAGCCAAAAGGTAGAATGTCCCAGGTTCAATCCCTAGTACCAAAAGGGAGGGAGGGTGCAATCCTTACATATAGGGGATCACACACCCACAAAGAGCAACCAGAGAAGGTGCAATGCGTGGGAGAGAGAGTCCAGCCAGCTGCCAGCCATAGTAAAAGTTGGGGAATTGTGGAGGAGGGCCCAGGCATCAGAGCTGCCTCAAAGATGGTGTCAGGAGGGAATCAAATAGAGACTAGATGCCTCAGGTTCCAGAGAATTAAAAGGGTGGTATCCCAGGGCACAGTAGTAGATACTGAAGATGATAGGTTAGCTTGTTGGAAGGTCTGGCTGTTTTCCCAAGGGGCCCCTGGACTGCATCATGCCAATTGGGAATCCATTGGCATGCTATTGGGGGGCCAGGGAGGGAAGTCAGGGGCATACTGAACCTACCCTCCCTTCTTGCACTGTCTCTGCAGGCCAAGTGGTGGACGTGGAGCAGGGGATCATCTGCGAGAACATCCCCATCATCACGCCCTCGGGAGAGGTGGTGGTGGCCAGCCTCAACATCAGGGTAGGTTGAGCAGAGGAGGCTGCCTGAGTGGAAACACATGCCAGCCTGGGCTGCATGGCTAGGGCCAGGGTGCACATCCTAAGTGCCTGGCCATCTGCATCTTTGAGCCAAGCCCTTGACTTCTGGCCTAGCCATGCTGGCAGTAGCCATTGTCCTCAGATGTGCGTGGCAGGTGGGCCAAGGTCAAAGTGAGAGACCAACGTGTCTCTGACTGAGTTCTAGGGCAATAGAGTCAAAACTGATAAAAGAGACTAACGATTACCAGGATTGGCCAAGGGTTACCCAAGAGTTGCTGATCTGATTGTCTGTAGCTCCCTACATTCCTGAGAAAGCCAAGACTTGAGGGCTGTGGTTGCAGTCCATCTACAGGGGAGCAAACTGCTACTTTACCCACCTGTGCCCCCTGCTGTGAGAAGGACCCCTTCATGAGGATTTATGTGGTGGGCACAGAGTTATCCACTGGGAGTGCTTTCAGGCCCTAGAAAGCTATGGAAAGGAATTGCTGGAAGCTGAGCCATCCACTGATCACCTTTGTCCCCAGCTAGGTTTGGAGAGGGCCAGGTAGCAATGTAGTAAGGAGGAGACTGGAACAGGGGGCATTCATTCATTCAATCAATCAATATTCCTGGAATTCTGGACTTAGCATTGGAAACCAGAGATAAACTGGAGAAGGGGGTGCTGCCCTCAGGAAGTCTCCATTCTAGGAGGCCATAATAGTGCCCCAAAGGTCTGCAGTTAGATAGCTATCCCAGGTATAGCAGGGACCAGTAGAAGGATGGTCAAGCTGGACACAGTGGCTCAAGTCTGTAATCCCAATTCTTGGGAGGCTGAGACAGGAGGATTATAGGTTTGCAGCCAGCCTCAGCAACTTGGAGAGATCCTGTTTCAAAATAAAACATAAAATAGGGCTGGAGGTATAGTTCAGTGGTAGAGCACCCCTGGGTTCAATCCGCAGTACCATACCACAAAAAGGAAGGGAGGGAGGGAGTGAGGGGAAAAAGAGGGAGAGAGAAAGAGGAAGGGAGAGAGAGAGAGAGAGAGAGAGAGAGAGAGAGAGAGAGAGAGAGAGAGAGAAGGAGGGAGCGAACAGGGAGAGGGAGAGAAAGAAAAGAATGGTCACCATCCCCAGGGGGAGTAAATGTCCAGGGAGCAAAGCTTCACCCAGGATCCATAGGCAGGAGGTAGTGGGCATGACTGCAGCAAGGGGCTGTGACATCCCTGCAGGGGAGTCAGTGGGGAATAGGCAGTAGGAGGGGACTGAGCCTTGACACTGAGGCCCTGCTGATCAGGAGTGCCACTGGTTAGAGAACATGGCCAGGTAAGAAGGGGCAGATGAGACTGAGGCAGGATTGCAGGTTCGAGGCCAGCACAACAGTAACTTAGCAAGAACCTGTTTAAAAATGAAAGAATAAATAAAAGCCAGGCATGGTGGCATATGCCTGTAATCCTAGTACTTGGGAGGCTGAGTTCCACAAAAAAAGGGGGAGGGCAGTGATAAATAGAACAGCAGGGCTAGAGTACTGAGCAAGTCTGCAGCCCTAACAAAGTACCACAGACTGGGTGGTGTGTGTGTGTGTGTGTGTGTGTGTGTGTGTGTGTGTGTGTGTGTGTGTTACTGGGGTTTGAACTCAGGGGCTTCTACCTTCAGGCTACACCCCCTATTCTTTTTTTTATTTTGAAACAGGATCTCACTAGGTTTATGAGTCTCACTATTTGCTGAGGCTGTCCTCAAACCTGTGATCCTCCCATCTCAGCCTCCTGAGTACTGGAATTACAGGTGTGTGCCACCACACCCGGCGACTAGGTAACTTTAACACCAGGTATGGACTCTTTACCAGTTCTAGAGGCCAGGTCTAGATCAAGGTGTCAGCAGGATGGGTTCCTTTGGGGACCAGGAGGTAGAATGCGTCCCTGGCCTCTCCCAGCTTCTGGTCTACTGGCCCTCCTTGGTGTCTCCTGGTTCCTGCTGCATCACTCCTCTTTATCTTCACATGGCCTTCTCCCTCTGTATGTATCTTCGTGCAGATCTCCCCTTCTGATAAGGATACCCTTCCTGCTGGATTAGGGGCTGCTCCAGTATGAGTTCATGTTAGTTTAATTATATCTGCAACTCTGTTTCTTAATGAGATCACACTCTGGGGTAGTGGGGGTTAGCATTCCAACATATGAATTCAAGGGACACAGTTCAACCCATAACACTGCTCGAAGTAAATCAAAGGCTGGGACCATGGATCTTCCCAGGAGCCCTGTGCACGGTATTATCTGTGGCTTTCAGAGAGAAGAAAACTCAGGCACTGAGAGAAGGAAGGCACTAAATGTAACCGTACTGGTGGTTGCCAGGGAATCACTGCTCCAAGATGCCCTGACTCTGTGCCCTAGGCTCTCTACAACACCCACCAGCACTGGTGCTAAATGGGAGCGTAGCAGGAGAGGCCAGGGCCTCCCTTTGCTCTGACCCTTCTTTTTTTTTTTTTTTGTGCGATACTGGGGATTGAACTCAGGGGCATTCTACCTGCGAGCTACACCCCTAGTCCTATTTTTTATTCTTTATTTTGAAACAGGGTCTCACTAAGTTGCAGAGGGCCTCACTAAGTGGCTGAGGCTGGCCGCGAACTTGGATCCTCTGGTCTCAGCCTCCCAAGTACTGGTATTACAAGCATGCGCCACCATGCCCGGCTGCTCTGACCCTTCTTCTTATACACTGGTTTCTGTAATTCTACTATGAATAGTGTAATGGGCTAATTGGGGACCTTGAGGACTGTGGGATCCCTGATGCTGAGCTCAGACTGTGGAGGTAGAGAGGACCACAGGAAGCAGTGCAGGTTTGGACTGTAATTCTAGAACTATAAAGAAAGTGTGCCTGCCAGGGGTGGTGGCACATGCCTGTAATTCCAGTACTTGGGAGACTGAGACAGGATGATCATAGGTTTGAGGACAGCCTCAGCAATGTAGAGAGACTATAGCAACCCAGTGAGTCCCTGTTTTAAAATTAAAACATTAAAAGGGCTGGAGGTATAGCTCAGAGGTAGAGGTTCAATCCCCAGTACCACAAAAAGAAAAGGTGCCTTTCTTTCCTTGGGCTGTGCTTAGATTCCAATAGAAGTGGAGTTGAATGAGTTTGGGGGTGACTGTGTTGGAACATACCCATTCACTAGGTTGTGGCAAAACAGACCCTTTTGTGTTGGCCCCATTCTCTGTGGGCATATCTATGCCTTAGGGGCCAGAGCTGGGTCTTGTCCATTTCCCTGTGTCCTGGGCCAGGTTTTCAGTTAGGGCTCTACATGCTGGACCCTAGCTCTCTGGCCCCATAGTCCCTTACCAGGAGATCAGAAATGGCCCACCTAAGCTGGGCATGGTGGTTCACGCTTGTAATCCCAGCATTTGGGAGGCTGAGACCGGAGGATCCGGGTTCGAGGCCAGCCTCAGCTACCTAGTGAGGCCCTCTGCAACTTAGTGAGACCTTGTTTCAAAATAAAGAATAAAAAATAGGGCTGGGGGTATAGCTCAGAAGTAGAATGCCCCTGAGCTCCATCCCCAATACTGCAAAAAAAAAAAAAAGGCCCACCTGCCGGCCTTGGATGTAGGGAGCTTTCTGAAGGTGGGAAGGAAGCCCATTCCCCAGGTGCAACAGCTTGCTGCCTCCACAGGTGGAAGAAGGCATGCACCTGCTCATCACGGGTCCCAATGGCTGCGGCAAGAGCTCTCTGTTCCGGATCCTGGGTGGGCTCTGGCCCACATATGGTGGTGTGCTCTACAAGCCCCCACCCCAGCGCATGTTTTACATCCCTCAGAGGTAAGGAAGCCGCACAGGAGGGGCCCGCTCAGCAGGCAGGGGGAAGAACCCTGCTCTCTCTCCCCCACTCTCACCTGTGCAATTGGAGGCTTACAGCAGAGGCCCAGGAAATGGTAGAATCTGTGCCTCAGGAGAAGACACCAAGATGTTGCCCCAGAGTTGGAGAGAGGCTGCATGGTGTGTGCCCTCCCTCCCCTCCCCAATCCATTCCTCTGTCCAGTTCAGATTTGGGGGGTTGGTGTGCTAGAGCCCACCAATGTGGGGAGTGCACGCATGCTGTGTGCATGTACATGTTAATATGTGTGCACTGTGGTGTGTGAATGCACGGGCAGAGTGTGTGTCCACCACCTGGAAGTCTCTGGTGAGTCTGACCCCTCTGCCAGCAGCCAGGGCCACCACAGAGCCCTCAGGTACAGAGCATCTGCCAGGAATTGGTGCCACGCTTCCCTCAGTGGACATGCAGCTTTCCCACAGGCCCTACATGTCCGTGGGCTCCTTGCGCGACCAGGTGATCTACCCTGACTCAGTGGAGGACATGCAGAGGAAGGGCTACTCAGAGCAGCAACTGGAAGCCATCCTGGACATTGTGCACCTCCACCACATCTTGCAGCGGGAAGGAGGTAGGGCAGGGCTGCCACACCTTATCATCAGCTGCAGGGAGTGATCGGTTGCCCTTTGTCCCAAGACCATGGTGGGGACCTGCCCAGGGGGTGAAGATTATCTCAGCATCCAGGAGTCCAAAGTGCCCCCTGCAAGCTGCACCTGCCACGGAGGACCAGCAGTAAACAGGTGGCCTCAAGGGGCCTAAGTCCTGCTATTGCACCAGGAAAGGGAACTTCCAGAGGGGCACTCACCTCACTGGGAGCCCATGACACACTGTCTCTCAGGGAAGAGAGGTCTGAGGCCAAAACATTTGATGATGTTGTTGTTATAGTTACTGGGGATTGAACCTAAGAGCATCCTACCTCTGAGCTACACCCCCAGTCTTTGATTTTTTATTATGAGACAGGATCTTGCTAAGTTGCTGAGGGCCTCATTAAGTTGTTGAGGCTAGCCTTGAGTCTTCAGTCCTCCTGTGTCAGCCTCCCAAGACCTGGGATTGTAGGCTCATGACACCAAGAGATCATCCCATCTGTAAGCCTAGGGACATCAGGGAAGAGCATAGCAGGGGCTCGGTGGCAGGGAGGGGTGCCTGGGCTTTCTCTGGGAGGGATCAATAGTCTTTAGAAGGGTGTAGGCAGGGACATGACAGGTCAGTTTTGTATTTCAACAAGATGGCCCTCCTCCTGGCAAACGCTGTGGCCATGATGTTTATGCAGAGGCTTGGAAGGTGGGTGGGGAGAGCAGAGCCCTCAGGAAAGAGGGACAGGTGGCAAGAGAAGGTATTTCAGAGAAGTGAAGAAGATGTATGGAGGGTCAATGCTTATCTGCCATGTTCATTGCCAAGAGGGAGGGAAGAGAAGGAGTTTGTTTCTTTTTTTTTTTTTTTTTTTTTTTTTTTGCAGTACTGGGCATTGAACTCAGGGGCATTCTACCTCCGAGCTATACCCCCAGCCCTATTTTTTATTCTTTATTTTGAAACCGGGTCTCACTAAGTTGCGGAGTGCCTCACTAGTAAGCTGAGGCTGGCCGCGAACCCAGATCCTCTGGTCTCAGCCTCCCGAATGCTGGGATTACAAGTGTGCGCCACCACGCACAGCTAAGAGTTTGTTTCTTAGTGAGACCTGAGCATCAGGGTCCTGCTTCTTGCCTCCCCTGCTTAGGTACAAGATGACCTTGCACAAAGACCTAATCTCTGACTCTTCACCCGCAAAGGGGATTCCTCCCTCTGTGGCAGCTTTAAATGTGTGAGGACCCATGGTGGGTTTTTAGGAAACAGCAGGGGCCTGAGGATTCAGGAGGGGTTTTCCTGGGGTGTTGTCACCTGCCTGTGCAGAAAAGAGAGACAGGCAATGAAATCAGAGCAGCTGTGGTCACTTTGAAGTTTCATCAAGCTGGGAGGACACCTCTGGTGTCCTTGGAGCCCAGGGCCTCTGGCTGCCCATCACAATCTGTTAGGACTGAGTTCAGCTGTAACAGTGGCTTAGGTCATCCAAGAGTTTATCCTATTGTGCCAGGAGAGGCAGGCCACAGTTGGGGGAGATAGCCCTGCTTTGTGTGGGCTCCAGGGATCCAGGCCATTCTACCAAGTCACTGTGCTGTGTGTGGCCTCCTTTCCCAAAGTCACCTCAGAATGCAAGACAACTGCTGCAGCCGTCACATCTGTGTCCTAGCCTATAGGCTGAAGGAAGCAGGGAGAAGAGGCATAGGGGCTCTACAACTTCCACATGTGTCACACTTATACTCATATCCCATTGGCCAGAATTTAGCTACATGGTCGCACCTCATCACAGGATAAGCTGGAGAGCATAATGTGGATTCTGAGCTGCTGCATGCCCTAGTGAAACTTGGAGGAGGACTGTAAGAAGCAGAACAGATACTAAGAGAAGAGGCACTGCTTATCACCCATCCTGACTAACCACCCTATTCCCCTGCTCACCCAGGCAGCTCCCCTGAGCCTGCCAAGGCACTGGCACCAGGCCATAATGTGTAGCCCAGCCCCTCTGGTGAGGAGCCTCCGTTGTGGGGAGACCGCTCTGGCCATCCCTGGGGCACTCTGCGTCCCCAGGGCTTTCTGCCATCACCATCTGCTGCCCACTGAAGGAGATATCAGCAAGCTCTTTGACACCCCACAGATGCAAAGGCTTCAACAACAGAAATGTGTCATCTCATCTCCCAGTTCTAGAGGCTGAGAGTCTGAGGTCCAAGTGTGGGCGGGCTAGTGCCCTATGAGGTAGTGAGTGCAGGATCTGCTCCAGGACTCTCCTTGTGGATGACCATCTTCCCTGGTGTGTCTTCACATTGTCCTTCCTCTTTGCATGTCTCTGGGTCCAAATTTCCCCTTTTGTATAAGGATACCTGTTGCATTGGATTCTGGCCCACCCTAGTGACCTCATCTTAACTAATTATCCCTGCAATAACCCTATTTCCAAATAAGGTTACATTATGAGGTACTAGGGTTTAGGACTCCAATATACCTTTTTTTGGGGGGGGAGGGGGCAATTCTGGCCCCAACTTTTTTTCAGTGATTAAAGTATCACAGATAGCCAGGCATGGTAGCTCACCTATAATCCTAGTACTTGAGAGGCTAAGACAGGATCACAGGTTCAAGGCCAGATTCAGCAACTTAGCAAGACACTTCCAAAATAACAAGGGGTAGGGGTATCACAGAACACCCATACATTCAATCCCCAGTACAAAAAAAAAAGTATCACAGAGCAGAACCAGGCAGCTGGACAAGGTCCTTTGGGGTCAAGTGTGGCCTGTTTTTCCATCAACCTTGTTTCCCCAGTGCCCCCTGAGAGGTCCCAGCACCCCCCAACACACCAGGCTTTTGTCAAATTGAGCTGAATCTTGCCTTCTGCCCAGGTTGGGAAGCTGTGTGTGACTGGAAGGACATCCTGTCGGGGGGAGAGAAGCAGAGAATTGGCATGGCCCGCATGTTCTACCACAAGTAAGACTCGGGGTGGCTTTCCTGGGCATCCAGGGTGGCCCAGAGCCAGTAACAGATAAATGGGAGGCACTCCCTCGGGCACCCTGCAGGAGGAGGGTGACTTCTAGAAGGAGCCTCAGCCCTGCCCTGAGCTTAGCAGGGCCATGGCCTCAAGGAGCAGGCCAGGGGTTGTGGCCAGGCCAGGGGGTGGCATTGAGGGTCCAACAGCCTCTCGGCCCCTCTTCAAGGCCCAAGTACGCCCTCTTGGATGAATGCACCAGTGCTGTGAGCATAGATGTGGAAGGCAAGATTTTCCAGGCGGCCAAAGACGCGGGCATCGCACTGCTGTCCATTACCCACAGGCCCTCCCTATGGTAGGCTCTGCTCTGAATACACACTTGAGGGAGGGGATGGGGCTGCCACTCAGGAGGTGGGGGGCAGCTGCCAGCCAGTATGCTTGTCCCTCTCCTGACCAGGAAGTACCACACGCACTTGCTACAGTTCGATGGGGAGGGGGGCTGGAAGTTTGAGAAGCTGGACTCTGCCGCCCGCCTGAGCCTGACTGAGGAGAAGCAGCGGCTGGAGCAGCAGCTGGCCGGCATTCCCAAGATGCAACTGCGCCTCCAGGAGCTCCGCCAAATCCTGGGCGAGGCCATGGCCCCAGGGCAGCCCCCTGTGGCCAGCCTCCCAGGCCCCAGTGTCCCCACTTGACTAGGCCCCATCCTTCACCCCCACCCCTCCCCAGGCTCTCAGATCACATGAAGGAAACCACAATGCCCAGCCATTCCCCTGCCCTGCCCTCATAGTCCCTGCATGCCTTCCCTCCTCTGGGGCCTCCTAGAAGACCCAGGGAACCCATCCCCTTCCCCAAGACCCCACCCTCAGGCAAGTAGACAGGGAGGACAGCACCCTGCTTGCCACCCCCATCCCAAGCCAAACACTGGGGGCTGCTCCACATCAACCATGTCCTGTTGAGGGTAGCGAGTCCTCTACTTTTCCATGTGGAAGGGACGTGGGGCTCAAGGGCCCCTGGTCCTGACCCCGCACCAGTGTGGTTGAACCATGAGAAGTAAGCAGGGACCCCCTCAGTCCCCCACTCACTGCTTCCAGCCAGTGACTGGTGAGCCTGGCAGTGGCAGGTCACTCCCTCCTGAAATTCAAGTCCCCATTATTCTGTTTTGTGTGTGTGTGTGTGGTACTGGGGATTGAACTCAGGGGCATTCTACCTCCGAGCTATACCCCCAGCCCTATTTTTTTATTCTTTATTTTTGAAACAGGGTCTCACTAAGTTGCAGAGAGCCTCACTAGGTAGCTGAGGCTGGCTGCGAACCCAGGTCTCAACCTCCCAAATGCTGGGATTACAAGCGTGCGCCACCACGCCCGGCTCATTATTCTGTTTTCCACGCTCCCTCCAAACCCCATGGTTCATCCCTTCCCTCTGTCATCACACCTCCAGGGTAGCCAGCCAAGGTTCCTGTCCCAAGGGACAGCCTTCCTGTCATAGAAGCAACCAGATGGGGCCCAGGGTCTGAGCCCTGTGCGTGTGCCCCCCCCACACACACACACACTGGTAATCCCAAAGAGTCCTGGGGGGGAATCACATCCTATTTCCTCCCAGCAGTGAGAAGAATGTAGCCCCTAGCCCTCTCACTCCCTTGCCTTGTCTCCTCCTCCAGCCTAATTTATTGGATTCCCTGTTTGTAGCAGTCTCGGTTGCCAACATGAGCACTGTGCCAGCAGGGGAGACAGCCGAGAGCAGTCCCTCCCAGCTCTCCAGCCTCTGAGGCCACACGCCTGGCTCCCACGGGTGCCAACCCCCACCCCCGCCAGCTTACACTGCCAGCCGCCACTGGGGGGCGTGCTCTGCCTGCCAGGCAGGAATGAGAGCACCCTGTTCCCAGCTCAGTGCCAAAGAGGGCTCCCAGGGGGTACTGTCTCTGCCAAGCCAGCCCTCACTGAGAGGGAGACCCCACCGCCGCCACCGTGTGCCTTTCCAGGCCCTGAGCCCTCAGGCCGGGCACCCCTCTCAGTCCCCTCAGTAAAATCCTCCCATGGAAAATGTTCTCCTGCCTCCCTGCCTCTGTGTCTGATAGAAGTTCAGGGGACTGCGGAACGGAGAGGGCAAGAGGTTAGCTGTGGGGACAGAGTAGGTTTGGGAAAGGAGTGGGCCTAACTCCCCAAGTCCTCAGGAGAAGTCGCCTCAGCCACCACCCTATCCTACCTAAAGACACAATCCAGCGCCTTCTCTGGCTGACTTTCACAATCGAAATGCCTTTGGGTCACATTCACAGGGCGCTGGGGAGGCGGAGCCAGCAATGAATTTCACTAAAATATTTGCTGAGCCAAAATAGAATTCTGAGCCTGCTGCCAGAGAGAGGGGACCACTGCGTGGCCTGTTCACAAGAAGCACTGAGAGTGATACCATGGAAAGCCAGTGAGCAGCCAAGAAGAGGGACAGGCAAGAAGCAGGTAGATCCCCACCCAACCCCATCAGCCAGGGGCAGCAGGGAAGAAGTGACAGCCTCGGCTGGGTTATAAGGCAGAAGTGCTGCTGCTTCAAACCCTTCTAGGGAGAGGATCACACTTGTGCAAAGGCCCAGGGGTGATATGTGGGGTGCTGAGGTCTAGTGCGGGGAAAGGAGAAGCTGGCTGGCCAGGGAGTCTGGACTTAGCCCTAAAGTAGCAGGAAGCCACTGAAGAGTCCTCTATGGGATGGAAACAGCATCAGGTTCCGCCTGAAGCAGGTCATGGGGCTGCGTGTGGACCATTGCTGGAATGCCAGAGCACATTGCTCCTGGGAATGGGAGGGCCAAGAGCAGCAGGGCCAACCTTAACAGAGCCCCACACAGCCCAGTGCCCCCACCCTGCCTTGCACCCAAAAGAGTAGAAAACAACCTTTTGGTCAAACATTTACACATGAATATCCATACCAGCCCAAGTGTCCACCAACAGCTGGATAAACAAAATGTGGCGCATCCATCCATACAGTGCAATATCATCTGGCCATAAAAGGCAATGAAGCTCCATTGAACGTGAGCCTTGAAGATGTGGTGCTGAAAGAGAGAAGCCAGATGCAGAGGGCCACATATTATGTAATTCCATTTCAATGAAAGATCCAGAGTAGGCAAATCCATAGAGACACAAAGCAGGCCAGGGCCTGGGGTGGGGAGGAAATGGGGAGGGATTGCTTAACAGGCACAGGGTTCCCTTTTGGGGAAGATGATGAAAATGTTCTGAAACTACAGACATAATGATTGCACAACACTGAATTTACTAAATGCCACTGAACTGTGCACTTATTTATTTATGGGGGGGTTGGTATTGAGGATTGAACCCAGGGGTTTTCTTTTTTTTTTTTTTTTTTCGGTACTGGGGATTGAACTCAGGGGCTTTCTACCTCTGAGCTATACCCCCAGCCCTATTTTGTATTCTTTATTTTGAAACCGAGTCTCACTAAGTTGTGGAGTGCCTCACTAGGTAGCTGAGGCTGGCTGCGAACCTGGATCCTCCAGTCTCAGCCTCCCGAATGCTGGGATTATAAGCGTGCGCCACCACGCCCGGCGAACCCAGGGGTTTTCTACCACTGAGCAACATCTCCAGCCTTTTTTATTTTTTATCTTGAAACAGGGTCTCACTAAGTTGCAGAAGCTGGCCTCGAACCTGTGATCTTCCTGTCTCAGCCTCCCAAGTACTGGGATGACAGGCATGCACCACCACGTCTGGCTGAACTGTGAGCTTTTTTTTTTTTTTTTTTTTTTTTTTTGTGGTACTGGGGATGGAACTCAGGGGCATTCTACCTCCGATCTACACCCCCAGTCCTATTTTTTATTCTTTATTTTGAAACCAAGTCTCATTAAGTTGCGGAGTGCCTCACTAGGTAGCTGAGGCTGGCCGCGAACCCGGATCCTCCAGTCTCAGCCTCCCGAATGCTGGGATTACAAGCGTGTGCCACCACGCCCGGCTTGAACTGTGAGCTTTAATGGAATTGATATTATGTGAATTTCACCTCAAAGAATAATACATATATACTAGATTGATAGATGACAACTATGTAGATAATGTAGATGATGGGTTGATGAAAAGAAACAAATTGATAGATGGTACAGAATAGATGATTGATAGATAAATGAGAGGGATGATAGACGAGAGAAATGATGAGGGAGAGAGATAAGCAAGCAGGGCTCTTACCTCAGTCCTGGCTGAAACCTGAAACCCTGGAGGGATCTGCCAGCTAGAAGAGGTGGCCTCTGGGTTTTGCCTTGGAGGATAGGGCTGGCCACTGTACCCTTGGTGGGGAGAGGGAGTGCTGAAGGAGGGGCAGGTCTGAGGAGACAGTGCAGCCCCCACAGGGCTGGTGTAGGGGCAGGGCCTAGCAGAGAGATTGGTCAAGCTTGAAGTTGCAGTGTAGCAAGCCTGGGAGGAGGTGCTTGGCTTCTGATTGGAGTTGGGGGAAAGGCTACATTTCTGTGGCATTTTGAGGTCAGGATTTCTTCCTGCTCCCATATTGGGCTGGAAGTTATCTTTCTACCTCTTCTCAAGATTGTGAAAATCGTCCCCACCTCATAATAAATCCCTTCTTTTGCTGAGTGCAGTGACACACAGCAAAATCCCAGTACTTGGGAGGCCGAGACAGGAATATCGCCGGTTCACGGCCAGCCTCCGCAACTTAGGCCCTCAGCAACTTAGTGAGAACCTGATTCCAAATAAAAAATAAAAAGAACTGGGGGTCTGGCTCGGAAGTATGCCACTGGCTTCAATCCCCAGTACCCTTCCCCCAAAAAAGTCTCTTGTTAGAGCCGGGCATGGTGGCGCACGCTTGTAATCCCAGCATTTGGGAGGTTAAGACTGGAAGATCCAGGTTCACGGCCAGCCTCAGCTACCTAGTGAGGCACTCTGCAACTTAGTGAGACCCTGTTTCAAAATAAAGAATAAAAAATAGGGCTGAGGGTATAGCTCAGAGGTAGAATGCCCCTGAGTTCAATCCCCAGTACTGAAGAAAAAAAAAAGAAAAAGTCTCTTGTTTTTAAAACTTACATAATAAATGGGCCTATAGTCTACTGCCAAACCCCAATTGACATAAATGGAAAGAGACATACCTGGCAAGTAATGTCCCAAAGGAAGCTAGTGGAGAGAAGGCAATAGTGGACAAAATCAGGTCCAGGACTAAAATAATTATTAGGGATTAAAGAGGTGGTTGCCTAGTGACAAATCATTCCCAAGTGTTAACCATTCTTAACTTGTGTTCACCTGCCTAATGATAGGGCCCCCCGAAAATATAAAATATCAGTAAAAAAAATTTTTGTGTGTGGTACTAGGGATGGAACCCAGGGGCATTCTACCTCTGGGCTACACCCCCAGCCCTATTTTTTATTCTTTATTTGGAAACAGGGTCTCACTAAGTTGCAGAGGGCCTCACTAAATAGCTGAGGCTGGCCATGAACCTGCAATCCTCCTGTCTCAGCCTCCCAAGTACTGGGATTACAAGCATGCGCCACCACACCGGCTTAGTAAAAAATTTTAACAAGTTAATGATTAATAAAACTAATTATTTCCCACAGTAAATTACTCCACCTGTCATTGGCATTGGTAGTTCAACCAGACAAAACCAGTAAGGATATAGAAGAATTGAACAAGCCCAATTTCATGGACATCCAAAACCTAGAGACTATGTATTCTTTTCCAGTACACCTTGAACGTTTATCAAAACTCACCATGTCCTACACCACAAAACAAATTTTAACAAATAGAGAATTGGTATCATACAGGGCATATTCTTGAGCTGCAATAGAAATCAATTTAAAAAAAAAACTAAAAGAAACTGGGTGTGGTAGTTGGTGCTTGCCCTTAATCCCAGTGCCTGGGAGGTTTTTTTTTTGTTTGTTTTTGTTTTTTAAGAAAATTTGTTAAGATTTATTTAAGACGTGTGATGTCATCACATGGATGGGCGGGTGGGGTCTGGCGGTTTGAAAGAGAGGAAGACGGAACCAGAGCTGGGAGCGGGTAGTGGACTCAGTTCCTCCAAGAGCAGAAAATGACAGTGAACGTATACTCGACGTCAGTCACCAATGATAACCTAAGTTGACATGACGTGCTGGCTTTGATCAATGAGTCTCTGCAGTTTGCAGTTGAATCTGACAAAGATTGAACAGTTGTGCTCAGGGGCTGCCTATTGTCAGTTTATGGACATGCTATTCCCTGGTTCCATTGCCTTGAAGAAAGTGAAATTCTAAGCTAAGCTAGAACACGAATATATCTAGAACTTCAAAATACTACAAGCAGGTTTTAAGAGAATGGGAGTTGACAAAATAATTCCTGTGGAGGAATTAATAAAAGGAAAATTTCAGGACAATTTTGAATTTGTTCAGTGGCTCAAGAAAATTTTTGATGCCAACTATGATGGAAAAGACTATGACCCTGTAGCTGCCAGACAAAGTCAAGAAACTGCAGTGGCTCCCTCCTTTGTTGCTCGAGCCCTGAATAAACGGAAGAAACCTCTCAGCTCCAGCAGTGCGGCTCCACAGAGACCCTTTTCAACATGGAACTACTGCGACTCCTAAGGCTGGCCCAGGAGTGGTGTGGAAGAATCCTGGTGTGGGCAATGCAACTGGAGGATGAAACAGCTGAAGTGATGCAGCAGCTCAACGTACTGAAACTCACTGTGGAAGACTTGGAGAGAGAGAGATTTCTCCTTCGGAACGCTAAGGAACATTGATTTGCCAGGAGAATGTGGAGGAAACCACCTTGTAGAGGATTGTAGACATTCTCTGTGCCACAGACGAAGGTTTTGTGATACTTGGGTTGTTTTCCTTTCAAGCACTGATTGGATATTTTTGGACGAGCCACCAAATGATGAGTCTCACATGTGCACCAGGATTGCAGGTTTGAGACCAGCCTCAGCAACTTAGTGAGACTCTAATCAACGTAGTGAGACCCTGTTTTAAAACAAAAAAATAAAAAGGGTTAGGAGTATAGCTCAGAGGTAGAATGTCCTGGGTTCAATCCCCAGTGCCACAAACATAACATCTACCACAAACATAACATTTATGTTTGAAAATTTATCTTTTTTATATATATTGGGAATTAAAACCAGAGGCCCCCTACCTCGGAGCTATACCACTAACTCTTTTTATTTTTAGGTTTTTTTTTTTTTTTTTCGGTACTGAGGATTGAACTCAGGGGCATTCTACCTCCGAGCTATACCCCCAGCCCTATTTTTTATTCTTTATTTTGAAACCGGGTCTCACTAAGTTGCGGAGTGCCTCACTAGGTAGCTGAGGCTGGCCGCGAAAACCAGATCCTCCGGTCTCAGCCTCCCAAATGCTGGGATTACAAGCGTGCGCCACCACGCCAGGCTTATTTTTAGTTTTGAAGCAAAGTTTCACTAGGCTGCTGAGAGTATTACTAAGTTGCTGAAGTTGATTCTCCTGTCTCAGCCTCCCAAGTATTGAGATTACAGGTATGTGCTACTGCACCTGGCCTGTATTTTATTCCTCTCCCTTTCCCCCATCGTGTGTCTGTGTGTGTGTGTGTGTGTGTGTGTGTGTGTGTGTGTGTGTGAGAGAGAGAGAGAGAGAGAGAGGAGAGACTCTGGGGATTGAGCCCAGGGGGCTCAATTTTATTTTTGAAATGACCTCGCTAAATTGCTGAGGCTGACTTTGAACCTGCAATTCTCCTGTCTCAGCCTCCCAAGTACTGGGATTACAGGCGTGCACCACCATGCCCGACTGAGACAAGATCTTGCTAAGTTGTGCAGATGGCCCTCAAACTTGTGATCCTCCTGCCTCAGCCTCCTGAGTCACTGGGATTATAGATGTGCACCACTGCGCTGGGCTCATCAAGTTTTTCTAACCACAATAGAATAAACCCAAAGAAATCAAAAGGAAGGAACTCACCAAGAGAGCAAAGATTAATGATATGGCACGAGAAAAATAATACAGTAGTCTATACACTTAAATGAAGACTATTATGACAGCCCCTAGAAGATAAGGAGAATTTTTTTTTTTTTTTTTTTTTTTTCCGGTACTGGGGATTGAACTCAGAGGCATTCTACCTCCGAGCTATACCCCCAGCCCTATTTTTTATTCTTTAATTTGAAACCAAGTCTCACTAAGTTGCAGAGTGCCTCACTAGGTAGCTGAGGCTGGCCGCGAACCCAGATCCTCCGGTCGATAAGGAGAATTTTTGAGGTAACTCTTCTCTACTTTTCCGGAAAATAGCCCAGGTGCTACCTGTATGAGTGGAGCGCAAGAGATTGGTCCCCCTCAGTGCTGTCTAGCAGCTGGAGTGAGGCAGCTGTTCATTATGGGGTGTCAGGTCTCTGACAGGTCCCTCAGTGCTTCTCTGTGGCTCAGTGGCATTCTGAGCTGAAGACTGTGCAATGCATACAAAAAGGAGTCCCTTGGGTAAGAGCAGACCTGGACCTCTGAGCTGGGAGGAACTGCCAGGATCACAACAGACCAATGCTCCTGCTTCACCAGCAATCTCATTCATCAGGTCAGCTGATCTGAGCCAGGGCCAGCTCATTTCCAGGTCTGGGTACAGTAGAAGGGCCAAACCCACACCTGTTCTTCCCTTCTCTTACGTACCTGCCCCATCCTCTGGCCTGCGAGCTTCGGGACATCAAGGATCATCGTCATCCCTCTGAAACAAAGGGCATGGCACAAAATACATGTTCAATGAATGTTCTTTCTATTTCAAGTTTGAAAACAGATAATGAGTTATGATTGATTGTTTCTTCCCATTAAACCCCAGGCCATGGGGCCACCCCTATCCCACAGCCCAGAGACCAAACTCATGGCCATCTTTCCCTTCAGGTGTCTCAGGCAGAACCCTGGGGATCATCTTAGCCCCTCTATCTCCCTCATCATTCATTATCCCATTATCCTGCCATCCCAAGTCCTCCTGACTCAGTTCCCAAAGTCCCTTTTGTTCACCACCAGGTTCTCCATACTTAAGCAGTGCAGTGCCTCACAGAGTAGATGCTCAGTGGCTGTTAGCCAAATAAAATAATGCCATTATTTAGGGAGTTTGAGGAACCTCATGTGCTGACCATCATGTGTCTGAGGGGACCTAAGTCTTTTTTGTTGTTGTTGTTGTTGTTGTTTTTGCGGTACTGGGGATTGAACTCAGGGGCATTCTACCTCTGAGCTACACCCCCAGTCCTATTTTTTTTTTTTTTTTTTTTTGCTGTACTGGGGATTGAACTCAGGGGCATTCTACGTCCGAGCTATACCCCCAGCCCTATTTTTTAATTCTTTATTTTGAAACCGGGTCTCACTAAGTTGTGGAGTGCCTCACTAGGTAGCTGAGGCTGGCCGCGAACCCGGATCCTCCGGTCTCGGCCTCCCGAATGCTGGGATTACAAGCATGCGCCACCACGCCCGGCTCCTATTTTTTATTCTTTATTTTGAAACAGGGTCTCACTAAGTTGCGGAGTGCCTCACTAGGTAGCTGAGGCTGGCCGCGAACCCAGATCCTCCAGTCTCAGCCTCCCAAGACTGGGATTACGAGCGTGCACCACCACGCCTGGCCTGTCTGGGACCTAAATCTTATTCCGCAGAACCCTTTCCAGGACTCTGACTGCATTTTCTAGAAGAGTAGTCTTTAAACTGGGGTGCATATTCCCCCTCTAGGTATATAAAGACTGTCCAGGAGGAGCTCCACAGATAGTCCCAAGGGGCCAATTTCTTACCCTTGGCTTGCATACTGCTGACCCAAAAGAGAACAACGTCCTCTGCTACCTCTGCTTCCATAGGAACTCTGACCCCTATTGGCAAGAGCAGGTAACTGCACCATATTACCAATTACTCATCAGGAGCTGCATGTCCATCCCCAGCACTGAAAAAAAAAAAAAGATATTATTTATCAAAATTGTGCTGCTAAACTGGGCGTGGTGGTGCATGCCTGTCATCCCAGTACTTGGGAGGCTGAGACAGGAGGATCCCAGGTTTGAGGCCTCTCTCAGCAACTTAGCAAGACTTCTGTTTTAAAATAAAATAGTGTGGGGGAGCCGGGTGTGGTGGCGCATGCTTGTAATCCCAGCATTCGGGAGGCTGAGACCGGAGGATCCGGGTTCGCAGCCAGCCTCAGCTACCTAGTGAGGCACTCCGCAACTTAGTGAGACTCGGTTTCAAAATAAAGAATAAAAAATAGGGCTGGGGGTATAGCTCGGAGGTAGAATGCCCCTGAGTTCAATCCCCAGTACCACAAAAAAAAAAAAAAAAATAGTGTCGGGGTATAACTCAGAGGTAGAATATCCCTGGGTTCAATCCCCAGTACCAAAAAAAGTGAGTTTATTTTTGTGTGTGTGGTATTGGGTATTGAACCCATGGGCATTTTACCTCTGAGCTATACCCCTAGCCCTATTTTTTATTCTTTATTTTGAAACATAGTCTCACTAAGTTGTGGAGGGACTCACTAAGTAGCTGAGGCTGGCCTCGAACCTATAATCCTCTTGTCTCAGCCTCCCAAGTACTTGGATTACAAGCATATGCCACCATGCTCAGTTTGGTATTATTCTTTACATGTTTGGCAGAATTCACCAGTGGTCATCAGAGCATGGATATTTCTTTGCTGGAAAGTTTTTGGGTTTTTGTTTTTGTTTTTGTTTTTTATTTTTATTTTTTTATTTTTTTGGTATTGGGGATGGAACCCAGGGGCATTCTACCTCCAAGCTACACCCCTAGTCCTATTTTTTATTCTTTATTTTGAAACAGGGTCTCACTAAGTTGCGGAGGGCCTCACTAAGTAGCTGAGGCTGGCCACAAACCTGGATCCTCCAGTCTCAGCCTCCCAAGTACTAGGAAGTTTTAAATTACTGATTCCATCTCCTTACTCATTATTGTTTTGCTCAGATTTTCAATTTCTTCTTGAATTAATCTGGGTAGGTAGTATGTTTCCAGGAATTTATCCATTCCTTCTAGGTTATTTAATTTGTTGGAGTATAATTCATAGTAGTCTCTTATGATCTTTGTATTTCTGTGGAATCAGTTAAATGTCTGCTTTTTCATCTCCAACCTAATTTATTTGTGTTTCCACTCCTTTTTTTGCGGTACTGGGGATTGAACTCAGGGGCATTATACCTCCGAGCTACACCCCCAGCCCTATTTTTTATTCTTTATTTTGAAACAGGGTCTCACTAAGTTGCAGAGTGAGATAGGTAGCTGAGGCTGGCCGCGAACCCGTATCCTCCGGTCTCAGCCTCCCAAATGCTGGGATTACAAGTGTGCGCCACCACGCCCGGCTGATCTTTTTTATTGTTTTTCTAGTCTCCATTTATTTCTGCTCTGATATTTGTTATTTCCTTCCTTGTGCTGACTTTGGGATTAGTTTGTTCTTCTTTTTCTAGTTTCATGAGGCATAAAATTAGATTGTTTGAGATTTTCCTCTTCTTCCTCCTTCTTCATGCTGGAGGTAGAACCCAGGACCTTATGCATGCTAGGCCAGTGCTCTACCACTGAGCTACACATCCAGCCCCTTTCTTCTTTACTGTGTGTGTGTGGTGCTGGAACCCAGGAACATTCTACCTCTAAGCTATACCCCAGCCCTATTTTATTTTTTTATTTGGAAACAGGGTCTTGCTAAATTGCTGAGGGCCTCACTAAATTGATGAGGCTGGCCTCAAACCTGTGATCCTACTGTCTCAGCCTCCCAAGTACTAGGATTACAGGCCTGTACCACCATGCCTGGCTCCTTTTTTCTTCCTTTCTTTTCTTTTTTTTTTTTTTTCGTGTGTGTGTGTGTGTGTGTGTGTGTGTGTGTGTGTGTGTTACTGGGAATTAAACCCAAGGACATTATACCTCTGAGCTACAGCCCCAGCCCTAATTTATTTTTATTTTGAAAAAACAGCATTTTAACTAATTGTGGAAGACCTTACTAAGTTGCTGAGGCTGACCTCAAATCTGTGATCCTCTGGTCTCAGCCTCCTGAGTACTGGGATTACAGGCATTGTGCCACCACGCCTCTCCTTTCTTTTTTCTTAATGTAGGTTTTTTTTTTTTTTTTTTTTTTTTTTTTTGGTACTGGGGATGGAACTCAGAGGCATTCTACCTCCAAGCTATACCCCCAGCCCTTTTTTTTATTCTTTATTTTGAAACCAAGTCTCACTAAGTTGCGGAGTGCCTCACTAGGTAGCTGAGGCTGGCCGCGAACCCGGATCCTCCGGTCTCAGCCTCCCGAATGCTGGGATTACAAGCGTGCGCCACCATGCTCGGCTTAATGTAGGTTTTTATGGTTCTAAATTTCTCTCTTAGAACTGCTGTTGCAGCTGGGCATGGTGGCACATACTTGTAATCTCAGTACTTGGGAGGCTGAGACAGGAGGATCTGGGTTCTTGGCCAGCCTCAGCTACTTAGTGAGGCCCTTTGCAACTTAGTGAGACCCTGTTTCAAAATAAAGAATAAAATATAAGGCTGGGGGTGTAGCTCAGAGGCAGAATGCCCCTGGTTTCAATCCCCAGTACCAAAAAAATAAAAAAGAACTGCTGTTGCTGTAAGAACCATGCAGGAGGTATCACAATTCCTGACTTCAAATTATACTATAGAGCTATAGTAATTAAAACAGCATGGTATTAGCACAAAAACAGGCACATAGACCAATGGAACAGAAGATACAGAAACAAATCCACACACTTATAGCCAATTGATCTTCAACAAAGGGGCCAAACACATATGCTGGAGAAAAGACAGCCTTTTTGCCGGGCATGGTGGCGCACACTTGTAATCCCAGCATTCGGGAGGCTGAGACTGGCTGAGACTGGAGAATCCAGGTTCGCGGCCAGCCTCAGCTACCTAGTGAGGCACTCCACAACTTAGTGAGACTCGGTTTCAAAATAAAGAATAAAAAAAAATAGGGCTGGGCGTATAGCTCAGAGGTAGAATGCCCCTGAGTTCAATCCCCAGTACTGCAAAAAAAAAAAAAAAAAAATAGGGCTGGGGGTGTAGCTCAAAGGTAGAATGCCCCTGGGTTCAATCCCCGGTACCACACACACACACACACACATACACACACACACAAAGCAATAGAGCACTTGCACTTGCCTAATATGCACAAAGCCCTGGATTCCATTCACAACAATGCAAAAAATAACATCTTTTTTTTTTTTTTTTGCAGTACTGGGGATTGAACCCAGGGGCATTTTACCTCCGAGCCAAACCCCCAGTCCTATTTTGTATTCTTTTTATTTTTGAAACAGGGTCTCACTAAGTTCTGGAGAGCCTCACTAAGTAGCTGAGGCTGGCCTCGAACTCGGATCCTCCGGTCTCAGCCTCTCAAGTACTGGGATTACAAGTGTATGCCACCATGCCCGGCTAAAATAACATCTTTTAAATTTCTCTTCTGTTTTCTTTTTTGACTCATTGGTTGTTGTTTAATTTCCATATATTTATGAATTGTTGGATTTTCCTCCTATAATTGATTTCTAGTATTCTGCTACCATTGGGTGGAATATTCTCTAGATGTTCATTAGATCCATTGATCTACAGAATTGTTCAAATCATGCAGCAATTTTTTAACTTTACATAAATGGAATCATACTAGATATATATTTTCTGTAACTGCTGTTTTCATTCCATATTACATTTGTGACAGATATCCAAGTTGATGCACATAGCTATAGTTTTTTTTTGTTGTTGTATAGTATTTTATTGTGTGACTCTAACATAGACCTGTTTTCGTGTGTGTGTGTGTGTGTGTGTTGCTGGAAATTGAACCCAGGGCATTCTACCTCTGAGCTATACCCCCATCCGTATTTTTATTTTTTATTTGGAAACAGAATCTTGCTAAGTTGATGAGAGCCTTGCTAAGTTGCCAAGGTTGGCCTCAAACCTGGGATCCTCCTGTCTCAGCCTCCCAAGTACTGGGATTATAGGCATACACCACCACACCTGGCTTAACATAGACCATTTTTCTATTCTGTTAGTGGACATTTGGGTTGTCTCTGGTTTTTGCCTATTAGAAACAAAGCTCCTATGAATGATTTTATAGATGTAATCTGACGTCTTTATGAAATTCTTTCTCTAGGGTGAGTCTGCGAGTCAAACTGTTGGATTGCGAGTATTCACATCTTCAATTCTACTAGCTAATGCCAACTGTTTTCCAAATTGTTTGTCCCAGTTTACATCCCCTGAGCAACATATGAGTTCCTGATGCTCCACATCACTGGCAACACTTGGTGTTGTCAGACTTTTTGATTTCTGCCAATCAGTGAATGTGAAAGGATGTTTCACTGTGCCTTTACTTCGCATCTCCACAGACCTCCAGCTTTGCTCCTGGTCTTCCGCACAATGTAGGGCCAAGATGTGGACGTCTAGCAGCATCTTATGCTGATAAATTAAATACTATATTGTTGCCAGGCATGGGAGTACATGTCTGTCATCCCAGTAGTTGGGAGGCCAAGACAAGAGGATCACATGTTCGAGGCCAGCCTGGGCAACTTAGTGAGACTCTCAGCAACTTAGAGAGACTGTGTTTCAAAACCTAAATAAAAATGGCTGGGAGTGTACCTTGGAGGTAGAATGTCCCTGGGTTCAACCCCTAGTACAAAAAAATACTATAGTAAAAATACTATATCATTAATATTTGGGACAGGATAAAGAAAAGCAAGGAAAAGCTAGTGATTGACTCATTGGCAAGAGAAAGAAGGCTCCATGGTGGCTTCAAGGGCATTGAGCATGCTGTTCTCCAGTTGATGGTGGACACCGATGGGTAGCATTGTGTGTGTGTGTGTGTGTGTGTGTGTGTGTGTGTGTGGTACTGGGGATTGAACCCAGGGGCATTCTACCTCCGAGCTACACCCCCAGCCCTATTTTTTATTCTTTATTTGGAAACAGGATCTCACTAAGTTGCAGAGAGCCTCACTAGGTAGCTGAGGCTGGCCGCGAACCCAGATCCTCCGGTCTCAGCCTCCCAAATGCTGGGATAACAAGTGTGCACCACCACGCCCGGCTCAATTGGTAGCATTTTAGCATCATTCTTTAAATGATTCATCTAAGTAGCATGTACTCTTTGGGATGTATCAAATTGAACAAGATGAACTGCCATTTTTTAGATTAAAAGTAGCTGAACAGGAGCTAGGGGTATAATTCAGTGATGGAGTGCTTGCCTGACATAAATGAGTCCCTGAGATCCATCCCCAGCCCCTCAACAATAAGAATCCCTACCAAAAAGCTTAACAGTAAGCAATTACTCTTGGTTTCAACCTACCAAATTTCATAATAATAATATAAGAGTTCCTATTTTCCCCATATCCTTGCCAAACTGTAAATTAGTATAACCACCATGGAGTTCAGTATAGAGGCTCCTCAGAAAACTAGGAAAGTGCCAGGCATAGTGGCGCATGCCTCTAACCCTAGTATGTGGGAGGCTGAGACAGGAGGATTGCAGGTTCGAGGACATCCTCAGCAAATAGTAAGACCAACCTCACAAAACCCTGTTTCCAAATAAAAATAAAATAAGGCTGGGGGTGTAGCTTGAGGTAGAATGCCCCTGGGTTAAAGCCTCAGTACAGGAAGGAAGGAAGGAAAAAAGAAAGAGAAAAAGAAAACTAGAAAAGGAACTGCCGGGCATGGTGGCGCACGCTTGTAATCCCAGCATTCGGGAGGCTGAGACCAGAGGATCCGGGTTCGCGGCCAGCCTCAGCTACCTAGTGAGGCACTCCGCAACTTAGTGAGACTCGGTTTCAAAATAAAGAATAAAAAATAGGGCTGGGGGTGTAGCTCAGAGGTAGAATGCCCCTGAGTTCAATCCCCAGTACCGCAAAAAAAA